>MJUU01010624.1:18791-40705 GCA_002080025.1 Modiolus philippinarum | reverse complement strand
TTGATCATATTTATTTTCCTTGTCTTACATCTTGTAAAATTGCTTACAAAACCTATTTTACCTTGTCTGACGTGTTATGTTCGTCAAAACAAATATACACAAAACATATATAAACAAAGAGTCTATAAACAATCATATAACTATCTGTCGTATAAAAACGTCATTACTGTAATGTCAAGTAGAGGTAAGGTTTAATGCTGATCCACCATAAAGGACATCGTTCTCATATGCGTATTTTTATTTCTTTGGAATTAAGGTCTAGTTCTCATAAGACATAAGATTATTTCTGTCGATTTTTTTAGAAAATTGTACGTCTAGTATAAATTTGTACGACGGTTGCGCGGCTGAATTGAAATGTTCCTTTAGTCTTCCTTTGAATCACCCGAAACAATGGCAATACTTGCTCTAATCTCCCACTAACTGTATCGAAAAATAAAACAGGAATATATATTAGCGCATCAACTGATAACATCCCCTATAAATACAGGGTTAGATATATATAGTCCCTGATAAACATAAATAGACAAGTAGTGTAGTTTGTTTTGTTTTTTTTTGTGTTATTCCGTACAAAAGTCGAAGCTCTTGGCACAGGTTTCACTATTATAGACACATGTTCTATTGTCTATTGGTCCCCTCTTCAGGCACCGAATTGCAGTGTTAGTACTAAGATTAATTTTGCATATATTTTTATTGTATTTGCTGACGCCCATCAAAACAACGGGGGTTGCCAAGTAGTAAATATAGTAAAAATGAAAGTTCTTAATTAAACAACTTTAAGGGGCATTGCCCATTCGTCTATTGATTAAAGACAAATACCTGCAATGACCCATGGAAAATCTCAATCCACAAGGGTACTACACTTAGAAAAACAAATGAAAAACAAATGAAAGACAAAATCTTTTAACGGAGAAAAAGAATAATTAGTGCAAATAACTAAATACCGAAGTTACTGTGAATTTTGATTTTGCATATGCGCATTTCGACAACTTATGTCTCTTCAGTGCAGATAAAATCTAAACGTTTGGAAGACCATAAAGTCAAAAATGCTTAAAAACTGATAGAGAACAAATTACCAAAATATGATCTAAATAGAAAGCCAAAATCAGCTAAGGACAGAGCTTTGTATGAGGGAGATACTCCTTAGTTACAACAAAATTTACAAAAAAATTAGATATTGTGAGATTTCAAATAGAATCGGCTTTCGGGTCAGCACCGAAGTACTGACTACTGGGCTGGTGAATACCCTCGGGGACTAACAGTCCACCAGCAGTGGCATCGACCCAGTGGTAACAAATAACTAAATACCGAAGTTACTGTGAATTTTGATTCTGCATGAATGTATATCGTGTGATTAGAAATAAAAAAGAACAAAATAGAACTTTTTTCAGTTCCAAACAAATAGATTTCTTCCAAATTAATTGGCTCTAGAAGGGACATTTTGGGTTTATTTTATATGTACGATGTAGTTACGTAAGTGTTCCAGGGTATATGGCTTTGTTAGCTTGAAATGTAAATAAATTTTTTAAAGTAAAACATTTGTAAAACATGTCTAAGAATGTCTTCTTTTGATTGTGTTATGTGGAAAGTGTAAGACGATGACTTTAAGTTTAAGGTTGTGTGTTACTGAGTGTATGTACGGTTGTACTTATTATGTTATTATCCTCAAAGGAATGAGAAACATCTCCATGTTACAACTGCTGATATCTTAATACAACTGTACTACAACTGATATGCTAATCAAATTAGAGATAAATCACTTTGATACTGCATTCTGCCAGAATGATAAATAGTTGACAAAATTAGTTTATGCATTAACTAATCTTCACGACGTAAACAACTTAACGCGGTGTCTTCAGTAAAAAACACTTTTATTACTTTGTCCGACAGTCACTGTATATGCTTAATTAAAAATTGACATACATGTACATGTGTGTTGACTTGACAATTATGTATATTTTGGTCAAGAAACAGCTAGTCGCCATAGAAATTCTGTACTTTTGATTTGGAAGGGAAAAAAACGTATTTTCGTATCGGCCACTTACGACCTTGTAGCTCCAAAATGGAAGTTGCTATGGGAAGTTGGAGGAAACTATTTCAGTTGAATAGTACATGCAGATACATGCACAACCTTTTAATCCAACTGTAGAAAAAAGGTGTAGATACGGCCTTTAATATTTTAATATTTTAGCTATTTAAAGAGGGTTTATAAGGAACCCAGTGTAAAATAAAAAAATAATAAATCAAATTTTCAAATGAATGATGCACAAGGGCAATGCAAACTTAACATTCTGTGAAAGTTTCAATGAAATTCATCAAGTGGTCTAGGAGTAGTTGTGTAAGTACGTACAGACAAACACCATGATCATGCCCGCTAAAGCGGGGGTATAATAATAATAGAGCTTAAGAAGCAGAGTCAAAATATAATTAAAAGTGAAAAATGTCGCAAGTGCCACTTCATTCAACGGCTGTAAACAAGCAAATAAATAACTGTATTCTTCATAAGATTTGCTTAACGTTAAGGTAGATATGTAACAAATGCATGAAAGCGGTCATAATTAATCGATACTCTCTTAATAATATCATTTGTCCCCTAATTTGGTTAACTTACGGGATTCCACAAAGTGAGTGCCCTGGTTTTGAATTTTGTGTTTCTATTTCTGCTGTTTGTATCATTCATTCATTGCTTTGTGTGTTCTCGTTTTAACCATGTCTTTGGAACTTGGTTTTTGTAATTACCGATCCTTTGTTCCGTCGATATTCTACTATATTCTACTATATTTGTCTTATACATTAACAAATACAATTATTCCTGCAAATTCTATCAATAAAAATATTATAATAAGAAATGTATTTGTTATTTTATATATATATAGTGAAACAAAAAACTAATAAAGAATGCAACAATTTCAAAATACCAAAGTTACTGTGAATTTAGTATCTGCATATGGTCATTTTGACAACTTATGTCTCTTCAGTGCAAATCAAATCAATATATTTGCAAATCCATCTCACGATATCCTCCATGAAATCACACAAAGGGCCTGTTCACACTGGAGTTAATCCGGATTAATTTAATCTGGATTAATTTAATCCAGATTAAGTTAATTCATAACGTCACATTGACCAATTTTTAGTTGAAATACACGTAACATTATGGATTAAGTTTATCCGGATTAAATTTTGCAGTGTGAACGTATTGCGGATTAAGCCATTTTTACCTGAGTTAATCCGGATTAACTTTTGTAGTGTGAACATGCCCTTTTTCACGCTTACTTTTAATACCTCTTCACGTCACTTTGGTGCATTTTTACGCCTACTATCCCACAAACTGAAATATAAACAAACACTTAAATTAACGTGTTTGTTGGTATTCATGAGGTTACTAGTAAAAAACCTTGACATGTAAACATTTATGTCTATGTCCTTGACTTACAGTTTTCAGATTAATGCAGTCAACTCATTCTTATTGCATCTAATAGATAATAAAGAGAAATTACAATATAATAACCGATCAATTACAGAAACAAATCGAAAACAAAGTCATCGATAATTTAGATATTATTGATTTTTAAATTTGATAATTCTTTTATCTGGATTAAAATTCAGCAATCAAAACTTAAACACAAAGTGTTGAAAAATTCTAGAAATAAAACGATTTTTCGGGCCACGAAAAAACAATTAAAACTGTATAACTTCAAGGTTAGTACACATATTAGTATACATCTTTTAATGATAAAAATGGAAAGGCTTTTTTAAGAGATGTGTTTATACAAGCTAGACGCAGTTGTTCTTGATATTGGTCAGCAAAGATTATTCAACAAAATTAAAGAATACGCAAATAACTAAATACCGAAGTTACGGTGAATTTAGTTTTTCGCATATTTCAACAACTTATGTCTCTTCAGTACAGATATAATTTAAACGATTGGAAGACCACAAACTCAAAGATGTTCGAAAACTGATGGAGAAAAAATAACCAATATGATCTAAATTAAAGCCAAAATCAGCTACGATTTTAGCTTTGCATGAGGTAGATATACGCCTTAGTTTTCAACAAAATTTACAAAAGTTTAGATATTGCAAGGTTCCAAATAGAATCGGCTTTCTAGTCAGCACCCGAAATACTGACTACTGGGATGGTGAATACCCTCGGAAACTGACAGTCCATCAGTGCAATTCATTTCTTCCAATAAAGTTTGCGAATAAGGGTTTGGATGCCATCAACCTTGCCAATATATTGCATCACAAAAATGTGAACGCAAAATGCCTCCATATTAAGGACACACTATACTTCACCGATAGTAATCATATATGTATTTTTCAAAACCTTACCAACGACGACCAAATGTCTGAATCACCCGATTGTTTATGCTCTAATTCAACTTTACTATGTGATCATATCGTAACAGGAGACTTGAATATCACTTCATGATACTTAGTATCCTTTCAAAGAGATCAAAGTCCCGTGAACCACAATACACAATATGTGAGCAAAATTAGATGCTATAAAGCACTACGCTAGAAACGGGAACAAAACGAAGACCTCGATTTTTTTTCTCTCTAATCGGATTAAGGCTGTAAGGGATATGATTTTAAAACGAATCAGTCCGCTTCAACGGTCAGTGAGCACTTCAGCATACTCTTACTATAACGTGTGGCATCCATCACAGTTCCAACAAATTAATCCCGATTTTATTCTGAAAACGAATTATGTATTAAACAGGAATAAAACCAGTTTGAAATTACAAACTTGATTGAGGATAGATGTATGGATGAATTTATAAAAAAAAATCTATGTTTGAACTTCCTTTAAAATGCATTCAAACGTGTCATTTTTTCTTTATGACACCACTTTACTTCAATATTGTTAGAAAGAAATAAGGTAAACAATTTGTGGAACCCTTTCCTATTGTTGTTTACGGAAAAGAATATTAACAAATATAGATCTTTTGACATGATTACAAGTATTAGTACTAACCACTGGCGACGAAAATACTAGTAAACTACGTAACTGTAATTTTGGAGAACATCTCCTGCCGGATGTTACAACAAAGGCACCAGACGTTCCAAGATGAAAAAAAACATGTCCCGAGAAAACAAGTTTCCAAATACACACTTGGGACAATGCTTCAATCTGCACGGTAGTGAGTAACACTATGGAAAGCCGCGCTGGCTTCCATCTATTGTAGACATGTGTAAAGAAACGTCACATTGAATAAAGATCTCATCTTTATCTTTTGGATTAGAGCACCCTACATATCTCTCCCCTTTCAAGTGGCAATCAAAGCTCGTTACCCCGGTTGTCCCATCAAAAGTCGTTGCTCCGAATGTCCCATCTACCTATTTTCTTTTAATTGAGTAACCGGTTGTTGTTCTGATAAATACAGTTCAAAAGCCAATTTGGAAAAATATTTATTATCAAGCACAATCCACGGCCACTAATAACAAATCTTGGCCGCAAACTAAACAAGTCGTGACAATGGAATAATTAATCGTGACCACGAGTAACAAACCGTAGACGAGAGTAAAATCATTCGCGTAAATCAATCCAAAACTACTTTGAACCTAAAATGTGTCACGTTCTTACTTTTTGGGGATTTTCTCTACAACAGGTTGTTCTCTTGAGCATTCCCGCCTGATGTTTAACTCATATGGCAAAAGCTATTGATAAACTTATCCAGATACATGTAAACGGGGTATACTTCCATAAATTATTTGTCTGTATTGTATCATCTTGAGGATACTTTTCGAAAATATTAAGTTTTATTAGCCATAGTTTATAGTTGTAATACATAGCTATCACATGTGAATATACTTAAGTAGTCTATTTTACATGAAAACTTCAATAAACAAAGTTTTACGTTTTGCACACCTCAGTTGTGTACTTTGCACACTAGGCGTTAAGTTGTCAAAAGCTACATACTTTAATTGAAAATAAGCGTTTATATTTTAAAATATTCAAATCGAATAACCTAAATTACTAAGAGTGAAAATATAATTTTGACATTATCCATATTGGTATGTTAAACATAAATTCTGTTATTTTAAAAATCAAAGAAGTATGAGCCGTGGATTTATTTCCTTCAGAATACTTATTTTGCGAATGCATTAAATCTTCTCGAAAACTGCTTTAAGAGATCATCGGTTATATAAACAATCGATATAAAGTCAATTTAAATGCATTTTCGTACATTTAGAATAAAGATTCAGCCACTGGACTTGCCACTTGCCACTTTTTGTAAAAATTCGTTGCATAGGACATCCAGAACCAAAATAAACCTATTGCCATTTTAAAGGGCATATGTTTACACGTTCGCAGCATAAAATTGGTTTTGGTTCTCGGTGTCCTTTGAGTAGTATCATCTTCTCAAATATTGTTAAATAGCAGAATTTGACACAAATGTTCGACTGGTAATAAATAAGAAAACAAACAAGGGTAGCATGGATTAATTTTATTTCTAATAAGTACACATACCAGAGGCCACCTAAAACGATTTTCAACAACATTTAAGCATATTCTGAAAATGACCCAACAAATAGGAAAAAATTCACGCCTTAATGGCCATACTTCTTTTGAAATCAATATGATATTAAAGAACCAATAAAATCGAGCAATTAATTTTCTTTAAAAATTATCTTTCAATGTCCACTTGCATTCTATTAAAAGTATATATATTTGTTACTTTGTATTCAACTTAAAAGTACAAACTACGTATGTACTAAATACACCAAAAATTAACAAATTTGTTACATCAATAACAATCGAATGAACTACACGATATACACTTGAAATATTCACATTTTTCCGCTATCTGGTCACATCACTGTAAGAACATGCACTTTAAATGGGTTCACTAGTGTCCTGCTGCATTGCTAAGTTCTGCACTGTATTAATGCTAAGTTCTGAACTGTATTAATGCTAAGTTCTGAACTGTATTAAACTTCTTCAAAAACTCTATGTACAATTTTTCTATTGATGTCGTGTGCTAACAGTTAAAGTACAAATATTTCATTCATTCAGGATTTAGATAGCTATTTTTTTACTTTTGAATACAATGTATATTTACGATGGCCGAGGTGAGCTGTACAGAAATTTATTTTTCGAAGCGGAAGTAAAATATCTTTTTTTTAATTTTGTACATGTACAAATGAACAAAATGGCAAATGTAAAAAAAAAGTAGATTTTTATATATATATATATATTTTTAATTTTGTACGTTATGTTCCAGTTTTGTAATTTGGACTAAAGCAAATTTGATCCGTATGAAAAATATCTGTTGTTATGTATTTGTTTGAAAATATGTTGATGGAATTAGAACAGTTGGATGCAGTCATAACCTTAAGGTAGTTCGATCCTAATAAAAATATCAGACAGAATTTTTTTATTTTAAGATATTTTGTAGGTCTTAACGTATATGTTTCAAAAATAAAATAAAAATGATATGTCACCGATCATCTTTTCCTGTTATCTGGCTTTGAAAATCAGGCCAAATTCAGTATTTTTCAGCAATATTTACAAAGAATATATAGGGAACTGTGAGAANTGTGAAGGAGACAACATCCCATATCCAGGTTAAAACGACCCAAAACAAAGCATCTAGGGGTCACCGTACGGTCTTCAACACAATGAGGAACCTCACATCATATAGCAAGCCCTAAATGGCCCCAAAAGAATAAATTAATGGAAACAAACCACATCCAATAACCAAACTATCAAGAAACTAAAATTTTATAATAATACTAGGACAACTCAATGACCAACATATTTCTGACTTGGGACAGGCGCAAAAAACGAGGTGGGGTTAAACTCATTTTCTTGGATCCAATCCCTCCCCCTATGTGTGGTGAATGGCTAAAAATAAATACACAAAAAGACTCACAGTAAAATCAAACTAGAAAAAAGTCCAACTGATCAAGACGAGTACTCTTACAATGAAGTACATAAAACATGAAGACAATTCCCGGCAAATGCTCGCAATTACTGACAGCTAGCTAAGGACATAATTTCCGTTGACTATGATATCAAGCCTTCTTACATGTATATATGAAACTTCAACTTCAAAATTCACAGTAACTTCGGTATTTAGTCATTTGAAATACTTCTAAATAGATTTCGTATAACAACATCATCAATTATGAAAGAAGAACATTATATTGTGCCAANTCACAAGGAATAGGCCAATACAGGATTATTCCGGCTTGAAAATCAAGTCAATTCCGCATCCGATTCGTGTTACACAAATGCGCCAATCGAATGCGCCGTGTATTAGTGTCGATCTACCTTAAGATAATTAAAACTGTTCTAATGACTGCTCTAAGTTAACATAGAATTGTACTAAAACAGCTGTAGAACAATTCGAAAAGCACTCATAAAAGCAGTCATATTAAATTTATATGAAAAATAAAGAAAATGGGGTAAATGTGAAGGAGACAACATCCCATATCCAGGTTAAAACGACCCAAAACAAAGCATCTAGGGGTCACCTTACGGTCTTCAACAAAGTGAGGAACCTCACACCATATAGCAAGCCCTAAATGGCCCCAAAAGAATAAATTAATTGAAACAAACCACATCCAATAACAAGAAACTAAAATTTTATAAGAATACTAGGACAACTCAATGACCAACATATTCCTGACTTTGGACAGGCGCAAAAAACGAGGTGGGGTTAAACTCATTTTCTTGGATCCAATCCCTCCCCCTATGTGTGGTGAATGGCTAAAAATAAATACACAAAAAGACTCACAGTAAAATCAAACTAGAAAAAAGTCCAAGTGATCAAGACGAGTACCCTTACAATGAAGTACATAAAACATGAAGACAATACACACGGGTACTGTCCGGACAAATGCTCGCAATTACTGACAGCTAGCTAAGTACATAATTTCCGTTGACTATGATATCAAGCCTTCTTACATATATATGAAACTTCAACTTCAAAATTCACAGTAACTTCGGTATTTAGTCATTTGAAATACTTCTAAATAGATTTCGTATAACAACATCATCAATTATGAAAGAAGAACATTATATTGTGCCAATATGAAAAATTGTTTAAATNNTGTATTTATATCCTTTATGAATAAGTTTGTTCAACGGATTAATAAGTTTGGAAGGACAATTTTTGAATTTATGCGCTTTGTAAATGATATTTCCATAGAAGTTTGGATGTGAAATGCACTGTTGTATAAAAGCCCTGCATGTAGAACCAAATTTTCTTAATAAGTCAATGTACCTATAATAAAATTTAGAGAATGTTGTTATCAATTTATGATATCTAAACCCTTTATGCAGAAGTTTTTCAGTGAGACAAAGATTTCGGTCGTTGAAGTCAGAAACACCAACACATACTAGTGCATATCGAACAAGTTGTCAAATGTAGACCCCGTAAGAAGGGGCTAACGGAACATCGCCGTCGAAATGGGGAAAATTGATTATAGGGAAGGAGAAATCACCCCTTTTATCATAAACTTTAGTGTTTAACTTTCCTTGATTTATTGACAAATCAAGAACAAGAAAAGGAGTATGTACACTGCTGCTATTGGATTTATTTAAAATAAATTCTGCAGGATAAATTTCATCTGTAAATTTAGAAAATTCAGGGTTATTTAAAGCCAAAATGTCGTCCAAATATCTATATGTATTGTTAAATTTATCCATTAAATGCTGTTTAGAAGAGTCTATTTGAATTTTTGCCATGCATTGTGACTTGTAGCAATAAAGAAATAAATCTGCCATGAGAAGTGTACAGTTGGTACCCATAGGAATACCTAATTTTTGCTGATAGACTGTATCACCGAAACGAACAAAAATATTACCAAGAAGAAAATTTAATGCTTTTATCATATCCTGACAAGTCCAGTTGGTATATTTGTCATGTTTGTCTTCACTGAAAAGGGATTTAAATGTATTGCAACAAATGTAAGTACATCCTGATTTTTTGAAGGACCATTTGATAAAATACGAAAAATTTCTCTTGATGAGTGTATGCGGTAATGTAGTATAAAGGTTGAAAAATCATAGCTATTATTCATTAACAGATCGAAGTCTTTCCATAACTTCTACCGAATTTTTAACACTCCAAAAGTAGTTAATAATTCCACTGTATTCAAAACATTTGTTGCTAAAGTTGATGACGAAATTTTTTATGGTAGTAAGTGCACTGGTCAATACAACAGAAATATGTGTATAGTTAAACATTGTGACTTTATGCCGAAATTAAACAAAATTTGAAAGGATTTTTATAAAGTTTAGGAAGCCAATACATAATAGGAACACTTTTATAATTAGAAGTTGCTTTTAGTTCAGCCGTAGCTATCATGTGATCATCAACTATTTGTGTTACTGTTGAGGTNTTATTGGCTGCCTTATCTGCCGGAACAAATATATACTCTTTTTCCAAATCATTTAAATTCCGTTTAATTTATGAAATCGCAGGAATGGTATTCTACTGCTTATAATGTGTTTCAAAATGATTTATTCGGATATCAACAACTTCCATGAATTTGTTAATGAAAGTGTCTAATGATTTTTTATCCGCATTTTCTCTTTTACACCACTTTTTACAGAATGACATGACGGCTTTTAAATGACTTCACGACAGTCCTTCCAAATGATTTTTGAAGGTTACGATATTTGGGTCCTTTTTGGAGAAAAGTTTTTACCTCTGTTTGTAACAGATGAATAATTAAAAATAAGGTCTCTGGTAGGTTTTTTGTAAGTATAAGAAATAACGGGGGTTCCATATTATCAAAAAAGGAAGGAATGAGTTTTATAATTTTTGAGGCTCTAAATATACTAGATACATCAATAAGATCGATCCCTTTTTTGATATACATATGTGTATTATGCTAAAAACGGTAATTGTCAATAAAAGCTCCTAAAACCGGACATAAACTGTTCTAAAAGCAGTCATGCTAAAGAGTTGTTCTAAATGCAGCTCTAAGAACTGCTATAGTTCAGAATAAATTATTGAATTCTCAGATATTAATGATGATACTTATAATATCTAGTCGTAAATGATACGGATTCAAATTCGTCCAGATATATATTATGCATTTTTTTTTAAATAAGAAACAAACTGCAGGTGACGAGAGTGACTATTCTCTTTGTACTTATAGTGGAAGACATGCATGAAAATTACCTTCAAACATGACAAAAAGGGACATTTTCTGTATTTGATATGGTATCCATGCTGTGTAATTTGAATAAAACATATGGCCAAAGGAATAATTTCTGTATTCCTTAGATATAAAATTGATACATTTGGCAACTTTTTCTCAACCGATATCATGGATATGATATCGATGCCTGCAATCATGAAACTTCCTGTATAAAATCAGATGGAAAGGGGGCAATTTCTGTATTCGATATAATGTTAATGCCCGGATTCATGAAACTTTTACCAAAACATTGCAGAAGACACATTTTCCGCAATCGATATAATATCTATGCCCATTATCATGAAACTTTCTAAGGGGACATCTTCTGTATTCCCCGATGCCTGCCTTTATAAAACTTGCTACATCATCATAGAAGAAAAAGAAAAAAAATCGTATTTAGTATATGTACAAATGTACAATGTAAGCAATAATTACGTCCAATCGTCACAAAGATAACCTTATCTGCATGACCCTTAGGGGAATGTTTAACCGAACGTTTGACCACTTTTAGAACTTCTCTAGTGTATGACCACTTTTAAGACTGTTCTAAGTTGATTTAGAATTGTGACAATTTTAATGACTATTTAAGAACTATGACAACTCTTAGAACTGGTCCACGAAGAACCAATTCACTTAGAGCTGCTATAATTCATAACCATTTATTGATTTTGTTCGAAAACTGCTATAGGTTCCCTTAAAATTCTTCCAATACATCGGCAAACCCAAAATCACGGCAATTCACATCCAACACCAGTTAAGACAGTATGACACAGATAAAACAAATTAACAAAAAGGAACAAGAACGCCTCATAACCTAAGCACTAGCAGTGTGAACACCTACAAAAACTGAGGTATCATCAGGTGCTCCGGAAGGGTAAGCATGATCTGCTCCACACCTGGCACCCGTCACACTGCCAGTGAAAAGTCCGGTCTTGTCACA
The DNA here is from genome assembly GCA_002080025.1 of Modiolus philippinarum. NCBI lineage: Eukaryota > Metazoa > Mollusca > Bivalvia > Mytilida > Modiolidae > Modiolus > Modiolus philippinarum. Next base: position 28,602 of record MJUU01010624.1, on the reverse strand, counting down.
GTCGGTGTTAGGCAGTCCGGTAATAACTCTGGATCTACCTAAAGATCTCATGGATTGATTGATTAGTTAGACTTTAACGTACAGTGAGCAATATTTCAGCTATATCAGGACAAGTTAATCAATTGAAAAAAACACAAGAAAAGAAAGAAACACAGGTGGAAGGGACAACCGGGACAACGAGTTTTGATTGCCACTGGAAAGGGGGAATATGGGTAGGGCAGGAAATTTAGCCTTCTACACGAGTCACAGTGACTCTTCTCTCTGTAGACAATATAGAAGGGGTCTTTATACTGTATGGAGCGTGGCGTTTCTCCACACAGTGTGGCTACAATGGCTCTCGGTCAGGCTTTCCGTATTATGACCTGACTACCCCGCATATCCACTTACTGGCGACACGTCCGGCAGTTCTGTAGCCGGAGCCCCTGAAACCCGATTCAGGTGCCAGGTTTTAATTTTAAAGCATTGACTTTCTCGTTATAACAAATTCTACGTATGTGAAAAAAGTTCCAATATCACCGATATGGCAAAACAAGAAATAAATGAAAAAAAAGTGATACAAAATCAGAACCGAACATGGAGGTAATCCTCTGTTAAGCCAAAATCGGTGAAATCTGTTACAAAACGTGAAATTAACATGTCATATTTATGATGTCATGGTGTCTGTCATGAAATATCTGCAACAAAGGGTAACAAATGTCGAACCGGACATTACAAAGTTGACCAAAAAAAATATCTGAAAAGGTCTACGATAACGAAAAATATTATCGTGACTCTGATTAATTTGTCATAGAGAGATAGATCTAAACTTTAGATATTATAAATTTCAAAGGTATAGATTTCGGACCGGCTACGAAGTTCTGGACGACTGCGTTGGTGATATCCTTAGGGACTTATAGAGGCCCAGAGGCACCAACCCATTAATAATAAAACAACATCCAACTTGTCTCTGTATCCTAGTTGTAATGCATTGTGTGTAGTATAATTTCATTGCATAAAATATTGTTTACAATAACAAAACAATAAAATACTCTGTTCCTATTACTTCTATAGATGGCTTGTGTCTCTTCGTTGAATTTTCATTTTACGCATATAACATATACAGTTATGTTAAGACCTTGGTATAAAAAACATTTTTGCAGATATACAATTGTTGTGATTAATATTTATATTAATAGAAAGTCCTATATTTTTTTGAACAAAAATGTATGTTTTTATACGTGCCTAGGAACGTGACTTATACGCAGATGGCAGCGCGATAATTAAATAAATATATATATATTGACAAAAATGATCGTTAATTTTCGTTTTCACAATATATTTATATTCATATGAACAAGACTTTTTAGTTTGTTTAAATTCCTATTCTATTTCTATTTTGTATTTCCTTTAATTCTTTCGATTTGTTTTTGAAGTACTTTAACTGGTGATTTACATCAATTATTTAATTCCCCGAATTATATACCTCGAATTAAGTACTTCTATACCATTAATTTTTATGCATATTCATTGATATGTCGTATGCTTTACTTTCACTTTCTGTTAATTTCACCTAAATACTAGATGAAGTTCATGTCTCATGTAGGAAAAATTTCCCGGTCCCAGGATCGGACCTAAGCTACCTGTCTCTAAAATCAAGGTGATTAATCGACTATAATAAAACCTCTCGGCTACGATTGGTAATTGACGGATATAAGTAAGAAAATGTACTTAGGGACCGACCATTTAACTTGAAGGGGGGCTATGGTTTTTTTCTAATAAAATATTTTGGATCTCATTTTATGTGAAAAAAATATTTTGGCTGGCAAAATGATGAAAAGAAATTTTCTGAATGAGGCTTTCTGCCCAAAAAAATAATGTTAATTTTGAAAAAAAATATTTTGTTGATACGCGTGCAAAAAATAAATAATTTGTTTCGCGCGAAGCGCGAAAAAAATTTTCTGTCCAGAAAAAAAACCATAACCCCCCCCCTTCAGGTTAAATGGTCGGTCCCTTAAATGGGGGCAATGACAAAATTTGAGAATAGAGTGGTCAAGAGCCAAGTCCATGAGACAAAAATACAAATCAGATGGAAACCACGGGAAAAAACTGTCGACCGCAATGGTCCTGACTAATACAGGTATTTAAAAAGAAATGGTGGGTAAAACCGGTCTTATGGCGCGCTAAACTTTCCTTTCATTGCGATAGTGTCCGGTAGCAACTCAACAGCAATTGCTACTGAAAGGTTGTAGAGAGTTAAAAGAAATGATAATCCCAGCAAGAAACTTGTATCAGACCTCGGACCGAAACTTCAAATTTTTCCAAAAGGGACTGATAATTATTAAAGTGACAACAGATAGATAAATCAGGGCATTTTCAAAATATTATCTAATCGATACCTATATAATAGAAATAAGCACATATCGAACAGAAGAGCAATATAAAGGAATTTTTTCGTATGTAGAGCAAAAAAATACATCTATTAACAAATTGATGTATGCAATTTAAATGCACTGATAAATCATTGGAAGCAGATTCTATTTAATGGCAGGATGTCAGTATTTATTCTAACACACACACACACACACACACACACACACACACACACACACACACACACACATTTCTTTTTATTTTATTTTTCTTATTTGACGGTCTTTAATTTAGAAAAAGAATGCTTCAGAGTACTTAATGGAACGAAATTGATTTGTAAGAAAAGAGGTGGTAAATATACATTCGCACTGCGCGCTCAGACATATACATTCTCGACTCTCTATTACATCTTCTTTCAAAGACAGACGATTTATTCTCAATTTTTCTGAAATAGAAAAAAATGTTATCTTTGGCAAAAAATATGGTGGACAACTAAAGTAAGAAGGGTTCAATTTTTGCACAATTTAAAAACTATAACATTATGTATGGTATGAAATGCTTTTCAATTCAATGACGTAAAGAGGCTTTCATTCGACTGAGAATGTAATAAATGAATCCACTGTTCTCAATCAGTCTTGTCCCATTGAACGAGTTATTTCTAAATTATTTTGCAAGATATATTTATCTTGAAATAGACCTCTTCATAGAGTTACCCCGAAACAAAGTGTTTATTCCGAGTTAATTTTAGAACAGTGGAATTATAGAAAGGTAAAGGGATCGAGCATATGTCCGTAACTTATTTAATTTCGCATAAAAGTCAAATTTTAATACTAGACATTTGGAGAAAGAACATACCGAATTACAGTAGATCTAGACATTAATTAACCTTTTAAATGAATATTATTGGGCATGCATACTTGTAGATTGGTATAATTTGCATTAACAGTTTCAGAAAAGATGATCAATTTATTTCAAAAAGGGTCCAACGCTGTTTTGTGTACCTTATGGTCATGCTAGTATCTGATCTTTATAAAATATACATTCTTTTACTAACACAGCATGCAATATTCCGTTACAAGTTGGTTCCACTTCCATCATTATTCTTTAAGTTACATTTCATTTTACATTGTGTCACTTTTTAATATATGTTTAGTGCTTGTTTGCTGACAAACTGGGAAGAAAAGACAAATTTGATTTAAGCACCTTTCACAACAATTCCCGTAAAATGTAATTTTTTTATCTACCTTATAACAACTTCAGAGATGCTTAAAATGTGAGATATTATCCACTTCCACAGCCATGCATTTCCGTGAAAAACTTAATATTCCAATCCCTTTGTTTTGGCAATTAGAGATTTGTTGTTGAAAATTGTTGCTTCAATATTTGTTTGTCAATATATATTAATTTATTTATTTCCCTAGCACCTGCACGCATACAATGTATCAGAATGTTGAGAGCGTTTCGCAAACCCATATCCACAAAACAAATCAACAAGTTTTCATCAATTTTAAAGTTATACAAACATTTATATAGTTTTACGTCTTTTTTATATTCAATATAAATCTTTATTTCCACTATTTTGTCAAACATGGAAGTACTACAGGTACATTTAGGTACAGACAAAATATGACACCCGATTCAACATTTTACAGCTGTGAAATTTTGCACAGTCTTTGAACATTTTCACTGCAGAAACGGTAATTAATCATGCTAAATTTGTCATTAATTGTAAAATAAATTCTAAGAATTAAATACAAAACAACGGCAGTAGAATACCTAAGGAACAAAGAGCAAGATTACAAAAATCAAAGTCCAGAGACAAGGCAAAAGTAAGAATACCAAAAGGCGAAAGATCAAAGACGCTACCCAACCACAAAACGCAAACATAACAATGAAAACTAAAGCACTAACAGTGTGAACTCTCAAAAAGAGTGACATCAGGGTAAGCATGTCCTGCTCTGTATACAGCACCCGTCACACTGTCAGTTGGTCAATCCAGGGTCAAGTCAGAATCGGTAATGTCAAATTCGGGAAGACGTGAATCTAGCTGAAAATGTCAGTTTTCATTTGTGACACCGAAATTTCATATCTATCAATGATGTCGTGGTGACGGCCATAGAATTTTGAAGGGACGAAAGTAACAACGGCTGAACATAGCCCTGACACAGCAGTTTTTGTAACAGTGCTTTTGCTCTTTCCACAAAGTCATTGTATGAACTACAAGCTCTACAGTAACAAATCTATTGTGAAATATACACTCAATATGCTGGGGAGGTAGGCATACTGCATAGGGCTTTATTTTCGCGGTACGAAGTTTTTGCGTTTTTCCGTATTGGATTTATTCGCGGAGTTTTACTTTCGCGGATTTTTGTTAAAGTCGTTGTAACCATTTATATTCTGGCTTACAGTCAAATTTTTGCGAAAATAATTTTTTGCGCTTATCGCGGTAATCGTGTATAGCGCGAAAATAAATACCCCGCGAAATATAACAACCATACAGTATTGCTGCTGAGAAAGGAAAAGTTCACAAATTGGAAGTCAAAATCATCATGTTTGTCATATATTAATGTAGAAAAGATAACAGGAAACACACACATTGGCCGAAAACCACCATCACATGTCACAAAATACCAGGGAACCGCACAAGAAAAACAGTAAAATAACAAATAAAGACAAACATGGACAACGATAAGAACTCTGGATAGCCGGACTTGGTAACCTAGATTTCAGACGTCCATGTTCGTTTATGCGTAACAAAAGGTCGAGGTATGAAGCAGACTTGGTATTGGTTGTCTTTTCAATTTCAAGTTCACTGGTGGGGGGGGGGGGGGGGGNGGGGTAGATCCGATATTCTGTAAATCTTAGGTTATCAAGAGAAAGTATATCGTCTATATATCTGAAGCTGAAATTTAAAGTCTTGGCCAGTTGTTTTTGTTTCTGTTGTATTATTTTGTGAATTGTTATTTATTCATCTGCATATCGAGTGTTTTTTTTTTGTTTCAGTACACATTTAAAGTTACTTCTCAAATAAAACAAATAAATATACATGTAACCGCAAGATGTCCTGGATGTTCAAAAAACACATCAAACCCATTTTCCAATTTAAAAAAATATCTTACTTTTATACAAAAATACTGTTTTATCAAAATAAAGATTAGTATATCCTTTTAAAAATACTGATAAATAACTAAATACCGAAGTTACTGTGAATTTAGTTTCTGTATATGCGTATTTCGACAACTTACATCTCTTCAGTGCAGATAAAATCTAAACGTTCGGAAGACCATAAACTCAAAGATAAATAAAGCAAATAAAGAATATGATCTAAATTTTAAGCCAAAATCAGCTAAACACAGAGCTTGGCACGGAGGAGATACTCCTCAGTTTTCAACAAAATTTACAAAAAAATAGATATTGTCAGCTTACAAATCGAATCGGCTTTTTGTTCACCACCGAAGTACTGACTACTGGGCTAGTGAATACCCTTGGGGCGAATACATTCTATGTATTGCACTCGATGAATTTCATTGGCAATGGATATTGTGGGAAGATAGTGATAAATGTTTTAGAATTTGTTTTTTTGAACTTAATTTTAAAAGATGTTATTAATTTTCAAATAATCAGTTTTCATGCCACCTCAAAAATACTGTAATTGAGGTTAATTTTATATATCTTACAGTACAAATTGGAATCCAGTAGGATCTAGAATCCTCCTAGTACAAATTGCAATTCTAATTTCTACTGGGACAAATTAGAATTCTGATTTGTACTGGATTAAGTTCAGTACAAATTGGAATTCCAATTACTACTGGGACAAATTAGAATTCCAGTTTGTACTGGATTTAATCCATAACAAATTGGAATTCCAATTTCTCCTAGGAGAAATTGAGATATCCTGATTTATACTAGTAGGATTCTGAATCCTACTGAATTTCTAGTATGAACCAGAATCATACTAGATATTTTGTAGATGGCTATTTTGACTGCTGGTGTGTCGACAAAACAAGTGATTTTTAGACGGAGATTTGAAGAAAAAGATTGTTTCATTCAGATTATTCCTAAAACTTTCTGAGATCAATCTTTAACACCTGTACGTTTTGGGTAAGTGGTATTATATTTCTCATACGTGATGAACGTTCAGAGCAACGTGATTGTGATGCAGATGGTAAGAAAAGAATTCAATAAAATATTTATCAATAAAAGGGATTGTTAATCTATGTTTTTCACCATGTACACGAACTTCTTGTTTTAGCATAAAAACATGATTACCTTTTTAACATTTTCGTTTGTATTGATATTTGAACACTGTTTCTGATTTGGCCATTTCCCTTTTAATTTCTTTTGTTTCAATTACATTGAGACACAACAGACAAAAAATATCTTGGTATGTTTTATTAGAGTAAACGTCAGCAGATATCTAAATGTGTATCTTCATGTTTGATAAATGTGATGTAGAATGCAAGGATTATACCCGTTTAGCATAAGACAAAATACCTTACTTTATATGTTGAGAAACTAGGTAATAATATAACTCCTTTCATTTTACCTCCAATGGTGACACTTTCTTACAATTCATTTTCTAATACACAAATTGAATCTTCAAGTTGATCTGACTTGCAATAATGAGAAAACGATTTTAGGAACGGTGCTAGACTTTCAGTAAATTTATGTTCAGCAGGTATCGAGTTCGAAGACTATTTAATGTATATTGTCACCAAAACAGTCAAAACATTTTCAAATAATTACATTTCATGAATATTCATTTGAATTTCGTCATTTTGATAGGTGGACATCTATCACGTATCATATCAATGTGAATTGCAATTCCCATGAAACACATTTAACCACGTGTTCACGTGGCGGATGAATTTGTAAAAATAGAATCCCAATGCACATGATACTTCCCTGTAAATAAAGTAGTTACTTTATATATCGGGTTTAAAATGTAATTATAAGAATTGAATGCATTATTTTGAAGTTTGATAGGGACTATGAAAGGGTTGACTGGGCGCTCATTTTCACCATGAAGTGCTACCGCGCTTCATTAAAAATGTGCTTCGGTCAACCCTTTCATATCCCAATGAAACCTCAAAATAATGCATTCAATTCTTAAATGTATTATCCAAAGAATCCGATAGTTCTTCCAAGGATATTATAGTTATCTTAAACTAACCTTGCAACAAAATTTGTGAAATTATTTAATATTGTTTTTTTGCGAAACAACTTGGAGCGTTTAAGGTTAAATAAGATATGTACAAAAAATGTAGGCCCGAAACCATGTCATGAACACAGAAATTCCAGAATGCCATTCCAAAAAGTATGTCTCAAACTCAAACAATTTGAAAAGCAAAATCATTTTATATGAAAGAGCTGATAGAAAACAAATCACATAAAGGACTTGAAAATGTACATATTTGAAAGCATTTTTTCCTCAACAATGACAATTTTAACATTATGGGTTTTTTTTTAAAGAATATGACAAGCAATGGCAGTACTTTCATTGTGATTAGTATTGACTATGTTTTTTTCTAGAATTCAAGGGTATTTACATGTAAGCAATCTAAGTTCCTGTTGATTTTTGTTATTCGGATTTTTTTTCTGAAATATGTTATCTATGGCATCATTTGATTGAAAATTTAAAACAGGGATGGACTCGATGTTTCAGTCCTTAACATTAAGTTTGATGGTTATGATAGTTTTCTGTTTGCTGTTTAAAACTTTTCAATTCATTGACATAAAGATGGTTTGTAATTTACTTTTAAAAATATATTAACGAAACAATAACTTTATCCAAATGTGGGAAGACTGTTATGTCTGAGGATGATGCTATTATTCTTGGATTGCTCGTCTTAGATTGTCGGTTTGGTTCCCACTTACTGTGAACGTGACCTTTTTTAATTATTTTCCCCTAAAACGGTTAATTATTTTGTTAGAAATAATAATGGTGACAAATTCATATTTATATATTTAGAACAATAATAATGCATTATTTTCACTGCCGCTCCATTCTTTTGTCGAAATCGGAGGATTGACCAAGCCAAATCAAAAGAGTCCTACTGAAATACTTAAATGGGGTGGTAAAGGGGGGTCCTCAACACGAAAGAACGTGCTTAAAAATTGCCGAAAACGAATCACGAGTGATAAAAATGGCCAATCACGAAAAACGGAAAATTGATGCTCGTAGTTTGCCGAAAATTTGATCCTATCTTAAGTTTTTTTTACCTGAAAGCTCTTAAAATCAATGAAATCTATGAAATTTTGCTCTGTGATACTTTCCGGTACCGTTACAATTCTAATTATAACAAGTCCCGATTTTTTACAGGAAATGAACACGCACGAAGTATAAAATAACCAAAACGAATCACGAGCTCAAAATACTGTATGGACAAAAAACGAGGCCCGCGGAATAATGCCGACACGAAAACACGAGGAATAAAAACACAAAACACGAAAACACGAATTTATAAAACACCAAAATAGAGCATAATATGTGTTGCGTAACAGCTCTTAATGTCAAAAGCAAAATATAGAGAAATATGGACATGTGAGCTATTAAAAGGGGTCAATTTTCAAAATCTAAGAAAGAAGAATTTACAACGAACACATTGCAAAAGTAGAAAAAGCGGAAATACTTTTTTGTCGGATCGGAATGAAATTATTGTTAAGGACCTTCCTGTTTAGTTAAATTTGCTTCAAATATCAGAGCAGGTAATAAAAATAATGTTTGTCACGTAGGGTTCCATGCATGTTTAACTAAGTTCAGCTATGTCAGAACGAAGTGAACAAGGACCTTCCATACATCAGTCTTGATTGTTTGGTTGAATTTGCTTCATTGGTTTCAGAAAAAAACGGATGAAAATGTGAAAAGCTGTCGGATGAACGAACGACGGACCTCAGGTGATTGCAAAAGCTAATACTGACTCTTGGATCAGGTGAGCTTGAAAAACCCTTTGGTTAGGTGAACTTAAAAAATTCTCTGCATATTTTCGAGAAGAAGAGTAAACGTATATGGTCACAAATTACTTTCTGAAGTTTATTATGCCGTTTTTATACGTAGGGGAAAAAAATTCAAGGATTACAATGTGGATATCTTCAGAGCTATAAAAATACATGATTTGTCTCGTGGCTTCGGCCTTAATGTTAGAAAAAATGATATCAACCTATTTCTATCCCCTCCTAATATTGTCACATGCTTTGTGTGAACATGCCATTTACTGGTTTGCTGTATCAAAGCCCAAAGGTTATAAAAAGTGGAAAGCGGAGAGCAGAGGTATTCCGAGTAAGCATTTGTTCAGATTTTTAGTCAGTAAAAGGCAGTAGTGTCTGATGGCTATCCCACAATATGGCATGACCATACAAAGCTTTGGACAAAATTTCAGATTGTCAAGATAGTCCCGATCTGTAACGGACAGATCCGCCCACACACAAAACCACAGATCACAAACATTATTCCCCCATCAGT
>MJUU01010624.1:0-18735 GCA_002080025.1 Modiolus philippinarum | reverse complement strand
AATTTATGTCTCTTCTGTGAAGATCAAGTCAAAACATACCAAGAGAACAAAGTTCGATGGTTGGAATGGGGAAATCTTCAAAACTACAAAAAGGCACGATTTGTCTCGGGTCTTCGGTCTAAGTGTTAGAAAATGACATCGCCAATATCTGTCCCCTCTAATGTATGTCTGAAATTCTGTCACATGCTCTGTGTGATCATGCCATTTAATGGATAGCTGTATTTAAGCCTAGGGGTTATAAAAAGAGAGCAGAGGTATTCCGAGTAAGCATTCGTTCAGATTTATAAAGGCAATAGTGTCCTTAAATGTCTAACAGTTATCCTACAATATGGCACGATCATACAAAGCTTTGGACAAAATTTTAGATACTCAAGATCGTGCTTAATCTGTAACGGACGGATCCGCCCACACATAAAACCATAGATCACATATGTTATTCTCCAATACATGATTAGAGGTGGGGGTATAATAAACAAACAATTTCGATTAAATGCTGAGATTTAAATGTTGTGAAAAACTTAGTATTCCAATCCCTTTGTTTTGTTAATTAGATATCACACTTCTTGTCGTGAAAACATATTGACAGTCTTTGCTTGTTCGAACAAATTCTAATAAACAAATAGAGAATAATTATTTTCCAATCCTTGTTTTCTATTTACAGAAATTTGAGAAAAAATAGGAACAATTAGTACAACGGACAGCAGAAAGACGCTAGTCAAAGTTGGTAAGAAAAGTGTATAAATGTCATAAATACAAATGACCAAAGTTTCTGTGAATTTAGTTTCTGCATACAGCCATTTCGACAACTCATGTCTCTTTAGTGAAGATCCCTTTAAAGAATTTTTTAAAGAATCCATAGCCGAGATATGTGTAAAGGCTGATAGTGAACAAATTATCAATAGTATCTAAACAGAAAGGTTTTTATAATGCAACATCAATGATCTCACTAAAATGAACATATTTCAAAAATTTCCTTTAAGACTTACACATATTTTAAAACCAGTTTTCATTTTATCATTTTAAGTGTACAGTTGCATTATGTGACAAATTTGATAGGTATTAGGTACTTAATACATACGTAATTTGTACTAATTTATTTCGTGATTTTATATTATATTTATAGGTAATATACGTTTTTAATGCCTAATATGAAAATATTCATTGTTTTCTCATTTTCTTTTTTATTTCGTCACTTTAATAGGATGAGATTTTTTAGATCTTTAATCATCTTTACCGAAGGTAGAACATGTCGAATTAACAACAATTACAAAAGATAAAAAGAAAAAAATCTCTATTTTGATATGTTTGTTTTGATTTTATCTGTACTAAACAGACATAAGTTGTCGAAATCCGTATATGTTTGCTGTTTATTACCACTGGGGGCGATACCTCTGTTGGTGGAGAAGGCGCAGATCCATGTACTTTAAAAAGGGGGTTCCAATAAGAAAGGAAAGGAAATTTCGCCGGCGGAGGGAGGCGCAAATTTTTTTAGGGTATTTGCTTAGTAAAACAACAAGAAATTCATTAAAAAAACATGATCTTCCAAAAAGGATCCCCCTTGGATCCGCCAATGTAGATTGTTAGTCCCCGAGTGTATTCATCAACCCAATAGCCAGTACTTCGGTGCTGGCCCGAAAACCGATTTATTTGGAAACTGGTAATAGCCTAATTTAACGAAACAATAAATACCAAAGTAATAAACGGTTAAATTCATTTTACAGAACACGTGTTTCAAGGAGTAACCTCTCATCTGCATCATTAAAATCAAACAATGTGGAAGGCGTAATCTAAAAGTAGTAAAAAAGGAAGTACTTATTACCAAAAATATGGAAATAGTTTGCCAAACTCAGTACCAAGGTCATCCACTATGCCATACATGGAATGAAGTTCAGTATTTTGAAGGGGTTAGAATTTTGATATAACATAAAATTTCCAAAAAAAACGCAAGGTAATTTTTTCATGTCGGACAAGTCTGACTATTAGGCTGGTGAATACCCTCGGGTAGCTTTGGTCAACCAGCAGTGGCATCGGCCCAACGGTTTCAAATACAATAAATACCCAAGTTGCATATATATATTCTTTATGCTGTACACGTGTTTCAAGGAACAGCATTACAATATACCAATATGGAAAACCATAATCCAAAAGTAGTCAAAAAAAATATACTCATTACCAAAATTATCAAACTAAGGGATATCGCCCTCTATATTTTTGTATATGGATTTCCAAATTTTATCCGCACTGAAGAGACATAAGTTGTCGAAATGTGCATATCCAATAACTAAATCAACAGTAACTTCGGTATTTTGTTATTTGGTATGTTTTTGAGTTGAATTAATGTTACTGCTTTGAAACGATGTCACTGATATGTTTTCAGCACATATAAATAAATTAAACAAGAACTCTTTTTATTACACAATAGGGCATTTTGAGTTGTGCTTTACTTAATTCCATGTAGTGCTATTACCTGCCCAATTTTGTACAGATAAATCAAACAGTTGTAAACGATATCTCGATCTAAGGTTTCAAATTTACTTAGTCGCCGGGGCGATGGAAATTGCGTTTCTGGATTTCTTATTTAAGCGTGTTCTTGACTTAAAGCACGTTGGCAGAAAAGAAGTTTGCAGTTAACTTTACAGATAGTGAAGGGTAAAATGTTGTGAATTGTATGTCAAATACATGAACACTGCAAGGGAAAATGATATGTCGAGTTTTTTGTAAAAAAAAACGACCCGATACTTGGGTAAGTTATCTTTGAAGCAGTCCAGATGATTGGTCATAAGCACTATAAATACTATAGGCATGGCATACATTATGAATTTCAGTTTCAATATAGTCGTTGTTGGGTCAGTTTTTTTTAACAGTCCAGATGATTAGTCATATGCACTATAAATACTACAGACATGGCATACATTTTGAACTTCATTTTCAATATAGTCGTTGTGGGGTCAGTTGTCTTGTTATGCTTTTCATTCACTTATAACTTCGGTATTTTGTTATTTATACTGATATCAAAATGATGTCATTCCGGGTTGTGGAAAGTTTGAAATAAATCGTCAATACCCACCTCCTTTAACAATTCAAAAAAGTGTTTTCAAATCATGTCGATTTGTATAATTAACACTTGGATTGGTTTCATAAACTCCTCCCACAAAGCTGACAGACCCGGAGTGATGACAGACCCGGAGTGGTGGAGAGACCCGGAGTGGTGGTTAGACCGGTCTTTGCGTGGTAGTCAAGTCAAAACACAGAAAGCCAGACCGCAAAGTATTGTAGACAAACTTGGAGATAGCCATGCTTTATTCAGTTTAAGTAACGCTGTTATATCATTTAAAAAAAAACAGCCTTATGAGGCGGTTTAGGAAGGTTTATTTCCTGTCCCTTCATATTTTCTCCATTGAACAGCAGTGGCAATCAAAACCGAGAGCAATTGGAGATAAACTTGGAGAAACGCGATGCATCATGCATTGTACGAACTTCTTTACTTTTGTTGCAAAAAGAGATTAAGCTCTTTTATGTGCTATAAAGCTTAATGTTTTTCTGTCCCTACCCATATTTTTTCCTTTAAAGTGGCAATTAAAAGACGTAGCCCCGGTTTTTCCTTTGAACTTTATTTCATTCTCTTATTCCATTTTTTAAAATTTACTAACTTATTCATGTTTTGAGATATTTGTGAATTTTCTCACTGAACGTAAACATCGAACTAAACGAACAATCAACCGAGAAGAATTTGTGCGTTTTCTCGTTGCTTATTTTGTTAAAACAAGTTAATGTGTTGATAGTAACCTGATTTATGATTAACTTTTGTTATTTATTATCATCACCAGAAATGGCCAATGAATCACTTTATTATGTTGCTTTTACAAATATTTCTTTTACCGGACGACCGATCTCTTGGTCTGTAATTTGTTGCGAGTATTCTTTTCACAATTTCATTAGGTGAGGTACATTTATCAAAAAAGATCCGGTATCTTAAATAAAACATACCAAAATAAAACATCGATATTTTCGTGTATATTCAAATCTCAATTTATTCTTTATTTTTGGGAATAAATGAAGACTTAGTATCTATATTTGGCAGTTTATATCCGTTTCGATCATATTCAAATTCTTAGAAAGGGGAATAACTCAAATTTAACACTATTAAAAAACTAGTAAACATTTTAGCAAAGCTAGCTGCAAAGCTGACATGCGATCAATTGTCTGGATATAATTAACAAGAGGGCGCGTTGAAGTCTGAAGACAGTCATTTCTATTCGTATCAGATATCCATTGTTATGTAAATGACAAAAATATTAAATTTACTGTAAATTTGCTTTCTGCATATGGCCATTTCGATAAGTTATGTCTGCTCGGTGCAGATAAAACCAAAACCTTGGACATCCAGAAATCTAAAATAAAAAAAAAGCTTATAGCGAACAAGTAATCAAAATGATCTAATTTGAGAGCCAAAATAAGCTATAAAATACAGCTTTTGCATGAAAAAGAAACTCCTTTGTTTTTAACAAAGTTTCTAAAGGTTTCCAAATATATTCTGTGTTCGGGCCAGCATAGAAAAGATGGGTTGATGAATACCCGACGGAAATAGCAGACTACCAGTTGTGGTATCGACACAGTGGTGATAAATAACAAAATACTGAAGTTGCTGTAATTTTACAAATTTTTATCAAAATTCTAACCACTTAAAATTACTGAGGCTTCATTCCGTGTATGGCACTCGGTAGATGTCCTTGGTACTGGATTCGGCTTCCTATTTCGACATTTTTGGAAATGAGTACTTCTTTTTAGACTACTTTTGGATTATGGCTTTTCATTTCATTCGATTTTAATGCTGCTGATGAGAGGTTACTCCTTGAAACACGTGTACAGCATAACGAAATTTACTGTTTTGATGCAACTTCGGTATTTTTTTTTGTATTTTACTTTCTAAATATGGTCATTTTGTCAACTTATGTCTCTTAAGTGCAGATAAAATAAAAGTATTTCAAACAAGAAATCTCATTTGAAAAACTAAGCTATTGCATTGCTTGTACTTTATGCATGAATTTCTATCAGAATCAGTCTTCTTGAAAACTTAAGATTTGTGCATGACTTCAGAAATCACACAACCACACACACACAAAAAAACATAATGCTTTCAATTACCAAAAAAAACGTTCTAGTCCTAGCGTAAATATTGAAGTAAAAACAAGAAACATTTTGTGTGACATTCTGTTAGGCATGCATTAATTATGTCAAAGCAAAAAACTGACTCGTTGGGTCCCTGGGTTGTGATAGTGGGAATATCCCGTCTTTTTGGGTAGTTATGATATGGAAGGCCAGCCGCGAACTCGTTTTAGACAAACGTAGAAATACTCCGCGCCTCCATTCTGAATATTTGTTTAAAAGGCAGTTTCTTGATGCAGTATAAATTCCCTGTCCCTTACTTTAATTGCCCTATTCGTCCTAACTTCATTTCTTCTATTTTTTTTTTTAAAAGAATTATTTACTTATTTTCGTCCTTACTAAGCAGAACTGTTGCTCATTAGAAATAAAACTAACTAATCGATCATTTAATCGACTATAATATGTTCTTGTTTTGCCTTTGCTTTAAATGTTAAATTAAGCGAATTTGACACTCGCAAATAAAAACATTTCATATTAACTTTATTTACAAATCACTTTTCTTGACATTTATTTTTATCACCAGAAATGGCCTATAAAGCACTTGAAAATGTTTTTCTTTTGAATACTTAATAAATATTTCTTTTTCCCGGACGACTTATCGCAAAATTTTCATTTTGTTGACATAATTCTTTGTTCGATTTCATTAACTGAGGTACATTTAATGTAAACAGACCCGGTATTTTAAATAACTCAAAATAAAACATCTACCATTCAATATTGATATTTTAGATGCATTTAAATAAAAATTTATAGTTAAAACATTTGTGGATAATTTAAGCTATATCGGACAGTTTATATCCGCTTTAAGCTAAATTTTATGTATTTCAGGTGTGAGCATAAAATAATGTATTATTAAAAACCGGACAAAGGGGCATCACTCAAATTTAACTTATACATTAATGTTTGCACATTAGCTTGGAAAATGACAGAGGAAAACGCAAGACATAATAATTACTTGCAGTATCAGCATGTTGATGACTTAAACACATGCTTACCACACTGATACTGCTTAAAGAGGACAATTCCTAAACAACATTGAAGATGTCAATTTAAGTCATTGAAATGAAATGCAGCTAGACTGAACATCCATAGGAAAAAGAAATGAAACGGGGAATGTGTCAAAGAGACAACGACCCAAAGTTGAGTAATAACAACTCAAAGCCACCATAAGATCTTCAATGAAAGGTGAGGAAACCCCACACCCAACGGCAGGTCGGAGTTGGCCCCTAAATAAAGAGTAATCAAGTTCAGCGAAATAAACATCATCCTAGACTCCCATAGACATAAAGTGAACTAACTAGAAAACAGACAAGAACACACAAAGGCTTAAAAAAATTCCTGACTTAGGACAGGCGCAAACCTGCTGCTGCGGGGTTAAACTAGTTTTATTGGATCCAAACCTTCCTCCTATAGCTAATGTGATAAATCAAAAAAACAATCGCAACAGTAAAATTCAGTTGGCAACAGGACTGAGTCAATTGTTAAAAATGAAACTGAAAGAACTAAATATACGGACATAAACATGAAATCACAAGAGACAACTAGCAATTAACTGACATGCCAGCTCCAGACCCATTACCAAACAACGGCAGTAGAATACCGAAGGAACAAAGGGGTGATATTCACAAAAATCGAAGTCCAAAGACAGGGCAAAAACGAGAACACAGAAAACAATGACGTTAGACAAATTTCAAACAACTGACAAATTAAGTTATGTACCCTCAGTATACAGCTTCCATCATGATCCCTTCATTTGAGGAGTTTAGCATAATGATTTAATGTATATACCGGAATACATAACCCGTGTCCATGCAATACTGATTTTAGAAATTTAGAATGTCTTTAGTTAAAATGCAAAGACCCTATCAAAAAATCAATGTTAATACCAAAGAAGGCCATACGTAATGACTTGACGACAATACATGTACCTTCACTTAGAAAATGAATGAGTGTGATGCGATTCTATTTGACAACTGACAGCAAGTGAGTAAAAAACATGTTATAGACATAAAAAGATATGTAAAAGTCTTATACTAGATTGCCAAGCGTATTTAACAAAAATGATATCCCAGAGGAAACCCAACTGCAATGCCACTGAATATTTTACCTAGCCTTTGAGGTGACTTTTCTGACTTAACCTTTGGGGTCATGATCCTTTTGACCTAACCATAGAGGTTAAAAGCTAGCATACCTAACTTAAGAGGTACTTACCTTAAAAGTTGCGAATGCTGCTCAGTGAAGAATGCCAGACGGTATGAAAAATGATAGATGGAAAATACTATAAGGGCACCAGAATCAAGTCAATCAAATTTATCTTAATAGCAACATTAGTGTAAGTCTTTGAATTCAATTGACATATAAAATGAATAAGTTTCAACAGTTATTTGCTTTATATGTATATTCTTTTAAAAGAACAATACATCTGATGATATACAACATTTTAAAGAACTCTGCAGCTTATGATCGTGTAAAAATATGTTATTTCCTAGATTGCTCATATTGATTTCATTGTCAAAATGAGGATCAGGCGAGGTATCACTAACTGAGTGTTTGATAAATCAGTCATTAGTCCACAGACAAGCCTGCCTGCTTGCACGATTTACTCACTTTATTGAAGGTCTACCTTCTTTATGTTCTTTTCTAAATCTGACAAAATAAATACACAAACTGGACAAAAACTTGGCAAACTCTGAAATATCGTTTTGATTTGCTTCATACAATTTGCTCGCTTTAATTGTTATTAGGCCGTATGATTAGATCTGAAGGAGGTAGAATTGTTTCTAGCCCTAAGTATAAGAATGTCTTTAGGGCTCTCCATTTCATGTCCTTCTTAATCGTCCATGTTATGATAATGTTATTATGTTCTAAATGGATATGTCTGTCTAATAGCCTTGTCCATTGTAAAATGGTATAACAAACTAAGGAAATGGTCGAAATTTCGGATACTACAGACACTTCTACATAGGCCTAATTCATTGACCTTTATCTTGAAATTGACAATAGATGTAGACTACAAACTAAGCTGTATGACAAACGCAATGACTTCACATTTTCAACAGTCAATTTGTCTTTTCTTAACAGTAACAGCGCTGGCATATGAAGTTCACATTTTCCAACTCATTCAATTGATTCACAAGTGCATGTGCTTGAAACAGTGACTTTCTTGATAGAATCTGGTTGCTCACAAAGCTTCTTAAACAAGGACATGTTACCAATAACTTGAACTCATAACTACAGAAGTTTTACGGTCGACATCACGATCTTGTGGACCGCTATGGAATATCTATTTCCTAGATGACAACAGATCTTTCTCTCATTCGTTTCAAAAGGGCCTGTGGTTGATACAGTGGCTTCCTTGATAGAAATTAATTGCTCACAAATAGGTTACTTAAACAAGGGTATATTTCTAATAACTCGAAATTAAAAATGCGATCCGGTGGGCCGATATTGGATATCCGGATTTTACTTTACTGCCAGATTCAACACGGCCGATGTCTTATTAGAAGTTCGAGATGCTTACTCTAACGGTGCAACTGATCTCACCATTGGTTTTATGGTTTTAATTTGGGTCCGTTTTGTTCATCTGTGTGCGTGCTTTCTTTTTCTTTTCTGTGCAGTACCTGTGTGATGTCTTTGTGTCTTAAATATTCCTATGTTGCTATTGTCCCTGGATTGGTCTTTTTAGACTTGCAGTTCTCACTGTATCCAAACCTCTGTAAAAGTAGGTATATACAAGTTAATACTTTACATTCCCTTTATAACAATGTTGTTAGTATTTCTTTCATTTATTGCTTAAAGAGTATTTTGGTGAACCATGTAAGAACTTGATGTCCACCTGCCCATGTTTTTTCTTGATTGTTCATCTTTTTATAACCAACTTATATATTTTTTATTATATAATTATTTGTATTATCTTTCTTTGTTCGAAAGACAATTTTGCCTTATACCTAGCAACTGTACCATCAGGTTTCAATTACTTTTAGAAAGTCTTTTATAATACAAGATTCGGGATCTAAATCAACACCCCTTATTAAAACGTCTTTAAATAATATGAGTATCTGTTTTCGGATATATTTAAATTCCATGTCAAAACACTATAAATTACAAAGTACAGACTGATGTTTTCCGGCAATTATATCCCGTTACTTTTTAAGTCATTTAGTTCAACAAATGTATGGAAGTTATTAACTTTTACTTTACGAATTTTCACACTTCAAGGTTATCTCGTTATTTTTTTAAAAATCAGTAACGTATGCAGTAACTAACAAAATATCGAAGTGTGTGCAAATATGGAATAACAAAATACCGAAGTTACTGTGAATTTAGTTTCTGCATATGCGCATTTCGACAACTTATGTCTCTTCAGTGCAGATAAAATGAAACCATTTGGATATCCTTAAACCGAAATATGCGTATAAGCTGATAGAGAACAAATTATCAAATTCTTAAAAAAAGGACATTGAACATCCAAATTTTAACATTTATTGTTAAGGAATTTATGCAGAAATACATATATGTCAGTATTTTGTTGCATATATCAAAAACTGTACAGCACTGTAGATGAAACAATTATTATGCTTTAATGTAAGAATATGTCTCTCCGCAACATATACTTTTATTATACATATGGTAAAACCAGTTTCTCTCGTTGTTTTCGAAGACAATGACAAGACATTAAAAGTCTGTCAAAGAACTCTGCAAAGGGGTATTGGAAGAACAAAGTAGCTAAATAATTAACCGGCCAATCATTATGGATGTCCAACAAAATTGCTGATTGCGATGATTATTATAACTGCGATCACTTCACTTTTCCAAAAGTCAACTTCCCCTTTCTTTGTAGAAACATTCCAAAAGCACCAGCATATGGAGTTTACATCTCACAACTCATTCGCTACTCAAGTTCATGTGGTCGTTACAGTGACTTCCTTGATAGAGCTTAGATGCTTACAAATAGACAACTTAAGCAAGTGTACGTTACCAAAAACTTAAAGTCATCATTACAGAAGTTTTATGGTAGGCATCACGATCTTGTGGATTGCTATGGGATATCCGTTTCCCAGATGACAACAGACCTTTCCCTCTACAATTAAGTTTGTTTTTCCTCAATCAGATTTGACTTTACTACCGGAGGTGACATGTTCAACACGGCGGGTGTCTTATAAGAAGCAGGAGATGCTTACTCTACCGGTACACCTGATCTCACCCATGGTTTTTATTGGGTCCATGTTGTTCATCTGTATGTGTGTCTTCATTGTGTAGCCTGCGTTCACGCAGTGGCGACAAATAAGGATCACTTTCCGTCGTCTTGCGTCGGCGACGTCGTCGGCGTAAAAAAATTTAGTCAAATTTTTCTCAGGAACCATGTATCGGAGCCTTTTGCAATTTGGAATGGAGTGTCATCAGAGGGACCTATACCATGTAAGAGAGTTTCGGATCTCTCGCATGCCTACTTCCTGTTTGACGGAGCTAAAAATGTTTTTGCGTCTTGAATTTTCTGTCATGTTTTTCTCAGAAACCATGTATCTGAGCCATCTGAAATTTGGCATGGATGATCAGTATGGGGACCTATACTGTGTAATAGAGTATAAGATCTCTCGACTGACCAATTTCTGTTTGACGGAACATAAAATATATTTTGCCGATCGGAGTCACAAAAAAATTCTGTCACATTTTTCTCAGGTACCATTTATCCGAGCCTTCTGCAATTTGGCATGGAGTATCAATATGGAAGAGACCTGTACCGTGTAATAGAGTTTCGGATTTCTCGCATGCTCAATTCCTGTTTTACGGAACATAGACAATTTTCTCAGGAACTATGTATCCAAGCCTTCTGCAATTTGGCATTGAGTATCAGTACGGGGACCTCTACGGTGTAACAGAAATTACATCTGTTGTATGCCCGCTTCCTGTTTGACGGAAATTGGAATATATTTTGAGCCTTGAAAATTTCTGTCACATTTTTCTTAGAAACCACATATCCCAGCATATGGAGTATCAGCTGTATGGAGACTTTTACAGTGTAATAGAGTCTGGGATCTCTCACATACCTACTTCCTGTTAGACAGAACTTAAATATTTCTTTTTACTACGCAGGCGACTGATGTCTTCTCTGGAAGACTTACTACTAAGATTTTCTTTTTTGTCCCATACTCAAGTGGTCTCCTTGTTTCTTAGTAAGTGTTTTCAATATTGCCATTGTCCATGGATTGTTCGTTCATTTGATTGACGGTTCGATTCTCACTTTATATTATTTTTTTTATAATTTGACAGTAAATTGCCTACAATTTTATTGACTTGAGCTAATTGACAGAAAGCATGCTGTAACTCTTAATTTATTTGTTATCACTTTGTTTTCGAGCATTATAACAGTAAATTATCGTATCGGGGTATATATTTAACAGGGAAATTACGAAAAATATAGGGGAGGTCGGGTACCCATAAACCGGTGTTACCCAACCGTAAGGGTGAGCTTGATGCGTTACGCCGTGATAAAGTCCGTATCTAAAACAAAATGTCCTATATTTCTTTTATCGGTAATTCACGAAATGAAAAAAAAACTTAAATAGTAAGTGGAAAAAAGCTAAAATTTCTATTTTAGCACAGTAAATCTATTGTTAATTGCAATATTTTTATGGATTCTTCGTTCAACGTATTACGCGTATGAACACGACAAATAGTACAAAATATGACGTCAGCAAAGCAACCCACATGTGACGCCTTCACAGTGATAATGTCCAGTTCGATGATACTGAGATTATCAGTCTCTGTAGATCAAAGGTTATTCATACAAATTACCGATAACTAGCTTTATCGGTATTCGTAGCCCTAAAATAGCCCATTGAAACAACAATGAATCTTGGTACTCGATTTTGTCCCCGATTTCGATATTTTTGGTAATGAGTACTACTTTTGACAATTTGCAGACTACGGCTAACACCTCACTATTTTATAATGCCAAGTTTTCTTACAATCAACTTGATGAGTGCCCTCTGTTTGTCTATATGTTGTAATTGTCAACTAGCTTGAGACACTAGTGCTTTTGTGGGGCAACTGATGACAGTGATTGTAAGAGCACTTTGCCAGTTTCTTAATGTTTGCTGACAATTCCGCATCCATGACTAGAAAAGACATTGATGTAGCGTTGCTCATCAATCAGCAAAGAATTCCACTCAAAGCGGTGCTATGGGCCGTCTTGAACTTATTATGAAGTATGAGCAAAGTTCATTGGTGAATTCAAGATAAAGAACAACAGTAAAAGCGTTGTTCCTTTGTTTGATATTACCATGTATTTGTAGCAGCTTCGTCTCATGTGCATATACACCATATCCTTTCATTCACCATGTATTGCTGCTGATGAGAGGTTTAAGCATAACGAATTTACAATTCATTAAGTAACTGTGGTTTTTTTGTTTTTTGTTTTGTTTTTTTATGATCGTCAGAGCTATTCATGGCTTTGACCACTTTTTTAGATGAAATCGAAATATTTTGTTTTCAAATGCTTCCTGTCCTGACATCAAATAAATATTTGTTTTGCAAGACGACCAACCTCTTCTTCTGTTTTTTGTTTTCGGATTTCGATAAGCCATTTCAAAATCTAATGCTGATACCTTTTTTCGGGATCATTAAATTTCTATTTTACTTCCAAGTTTGGATGTAAGTGACGCGTGTGCTGTAAAGAACCATTTATATCCGCTCCAGGCAAATTCATTTCACATATAAATTAATTGCTCCAGTATATGGTACAGTTTCAGATTTCTCGCATGCTCAATTCCTGTTTTAAGGAACATAGACAATTTTCTCTGGAACTATATATCCAAGCCTTATGCAATTTTTGCATTGATTATCAGTGCGGGGACCTACAGTAGGGTGCAGACATAACCTCTCGCCAAGTTAACTTGAACCAGTCATAAAAGCTCTTCTAAGTTAACTTAGGACCGTTTTCAAGTTAACTTGGACCAGTCATAGAGCAGTCATAAAAGCTACTCTAAGTTAACTTTAGAACTGTTCTAGAGCCCTGACTGCTCTGACCTGTTCTGGTCATAGAATCCTGACTGCTTTGACCTGTTCTGGTCGTAGAGCCCTGACTGCTCTGACCTGTCGTAGAATCCTGACTGCTCTGACCTGTCATAGAGCCCTGACTACTTTAATTTTACAGCAATGGAAACATTCGACATTTCCTAATTATAGCGCTCATCGTGTAAACCATGTGCGTGTATCGTACGATACACGCACATGGTTTACACGATGAGCGCGTAACGTGCGTTTACTACTTTCATTCAAAAGTCCACACTTAAATAATTTGCCCGTTTTCTTTGCCTAGAAAAATTAATTATTTTCATGAAAATTTCGAACAAATGAATTATTTATTTCCACGACAAGTAGGATTAAAATATTTAATTCTTTTTCTCTTGGACCTGGGACTAATATAAGTCCCAGCTGGGACCAAGATTGAATTATTTATTTTAAGAAAATCCCCCAGTCCCCATCCCTGAACATCAACTGGTCGTCCCCTTAATTCTATTTTTCGAAAGATATAGATTTTTACAACTGCAACTTTAAAACTTTAAAAAATATTAACATATTAACATATAGTGTATCACATGTTTTGGGCTTATGTACTATTTATGAAGAAAATCTGCCTTTTCTACCATATTTTAGGTTAAATTGCAGCAAGCTGAAGTATTGCGGCCATCGATATAATATCGAATGAATAAAGCCTGCCTTTTCTTACATATTTTAGGTTAAACTGCAGCAAGTTGAAGTATTTCGGGCATCGATATAATATCAACTGCAGCAAGTTGAAGTATTTCGGGCATCGATATAATATCGAATGAAGAAAATCCACCTTTTCTTATATATTTCTGGTTCAATTACAGCAAGTTGAAGTATTGCGGGCATCGATATAATATTGAATGAAGAAAATCTGCCTTTTCTTATATATTTTAGGTTAAATCACAGCAAGTTGAAGTATTGCGTTTATCGATATAATATCGAATGAAGAAAATCTGCCTTTTCTTACATATTTAAGGTAAAATTGCAGCAAGTTGAAAGTATTGCGGCCATCGATATAATATCGAATGAAGAAAATCTGCCTTTTTTATATATTTTCGGTTAAATCACAGCAAGTTGAAGTATTGCGTTCATCGATATAATATTGAATGAAGAAAATCTGCCTTTTCTTATATATTTTAGGTTAAATTACAGAGAGTTGGAGTATCGCGGCCATCGATATAATATCGAGTGAAGAAAATCTGCTTTTTTATATATTTCAGGTTAAATTGCAAAAAGTTGGAGTATTGCGGGCATCGATATAATATCGAATGAAGAAAATCTGCCTTTTCTTATATATTTTAGGTTAAATCACAGCAAGTTGAAGTATTGCGTTCATCGATATAATATTGAATGAAGAAAATCTGCCTTTTCTTATATATTTTAGGTTAAATTACAGAGAGTTGGAGTATCGCGGCCATCGATATAATAACGAGTGAAGAAAATCTGCTTTTCTTATATATTTCAGGTTAAATTGCAAAAAGTTGGAGTATTGCGTTCATCTATATAATATCGAATGAAGAAAATCTGCCTTTTCTTATATATTTTAGGCTAAATTAAAGAAAGTCGAAGTATTGCAGGCATCGCTATATTATCGAATGAAAAAAATCTGCTTTTTCTTATATATTTTAGGTTATAATATTGAATGAAGAAAATCTGCCTTTTGCTATTTATTTTAGGTTAAATTGCAGCAAGTTGAAGTATTGCGGGCATCGATATAATATCGAATGAATTTTCCTATACATTTTAGGTTAAATTGCAGCAAGTTGAAATATTGCGGGCATCGATATAATATCAAATGAAGAATATCTGCTTTGTCTTATATATTTTAGGTTAAATTAGAGAAAGTTGGAGTATCGCGGCCATCGATATAATATCGAATGAATAAAATCTGCCTTTTATTATATATTTCAGGTTAAATTTCAGCAAGTTGAAGTATTGCGGGCATCGATATAATATTGAATGAAGAAAATCTGCCTTTTCTTACATATTTAAGGTTAAATTGCAGCAAGTTGAAGTATAGCGGCCATCGATATAATATCGAAAGAAGAAAATCTGCCTTTTTTATATATTTTAGGTAAAATCACCTCAAGTTGAAGTATTGCGTTCATCGATATAATATTTAATGAAGAAAATCTGCCTTTTGTTTTATATTTTAGGTTAAATTACAGAAAGTTGGAATACTGCGGCCATGGATATAATATCGAGTGAAGAAAATCTGCTTTTTCTTATATATTTAAGGTTAAATTGCTGAAATTTGGAGTATTGCAGGCATCGATATAATATCAAATGAAGAAAATTTGCTTTTTCTTATATATTTTGCGTTAAAGTACAGAAAGTTGAAGTATTGCGGGCATCGATATAATATTGAATGAAGAAAATCTGCCTTTTCTTACATATTTAAGGTTAAATTGCAGCAAGTTGAAGTATAGCGGCCATCGATATAATATCGAAAGAAGAAAATCTGCCTTTTTTATATATTTTAGGTTAAATCACCTCAAGTTGAAGTATTGCGTTCATCGATATAATATTGAATGAAGAAAATCTGCCTTTTGTTTTATATTTTAAGTTAAATTACAGAAAGTTGGAATACTGCGGCCATGGATATAATATCGAGTGAAGAAAATCTGCTTTTTCTTATATTTTTTAGGTTAAATTGCTGAAATTTGGAGTATTGCAGGCATCGATATAATATCAAATGAAGAAAATTTGCTTTTTCTTATATATTTTGCGTTAAATTACAGAAAGTTGAAGCATTGCAGGCATCGGTACATTATGGAATGAAGAAGGTCTGCCTTTTCTTAAACATATTTTAGTTAAATTACACCAAGTTTCAGTATTGTGGGTGCATCATTTTAATGTGAAAATAAGATATGCAACTCTTCTGATATTTGATGTTTGCGGCTGTTTGCAGGATATTTTATTTACTACAGGATTGATTTTTATTCAGTTTTATTATTTATTTATTTAATTGTTTATTTTACAAAATGATGGAAATTTACAGTATTACAATTTTCGAATACATAAAAGTGACTCTTTTCTGAAAGTTCTGTTATGGTTACGGCAAAATTGAAGAAAATTGCACTCAGCGTGTGAAAAATTTGTGCGTTCGTCTTGTGAACCGTGTGCATGTGGTAGGGAATGTGGGACGTGCAGTGTTATCCATCGCTGTATAAAATTTTGAGTATTTACAGTTCTTGTATTGTTTTAGAGCTAGACGACTAATTATATAATCAAAGCAGTCCGGATTTTATGACAGGTAAGAGCGGCCAGGGCTCTATGACTGGTCAGAGCAGTCAGGGCTCTATGACAGGTCAGAGCAGGCAGGATTGTATGACAGGTTAGAGCAGTCAGGGCTCTATGACTGGTCAGAGCAGTCAGGATTCTATGACTGCTCCAAGTTAACTTCAAGTTAACTTAGGACTGTTCTCATGACTGCTCCCCAAGTTAACTTGGAAGAGAGGTTATGTCTGCACCCTACTGTATACGGTGTAACAGAGTTTAGATCTGTTGTATGCCCGCTTCCTGTTTGCCGGAAATTGGAATATATTTTGCGCCTTGAAAATTTCTGTCACATTTTTCTTAGGAACCACATATCTAAAAAGATCTTCGTACATGTAGTATGATAGACTGGAAAATACATAATATATGTGTCGCACACAATAGAAATAAATATAAATAGAAAACCGGTTCTATTTGAATCTTTACAATGTCTGATTGTTTGTAAATTTTGTTGAAAACTAAGGAGTATCTCCCTCATGCAAAGCTCTGTCCTTAGCTGATTTTGGCTTTACACTTAGATCATATTGGTTATATGTTTTCTATCAGATTTTAAACATCTTTGAGTTGATGGTCTTCCAGACATTTAGATTTCATGAAGAGACATAAGTTGTCGAAATGTGCATATGCAGAAACAAAGTTCACAGTAACTTCCGTATTTAGTTTTCCTGAATCTCGATCGCTATTAATTGACGAGAGAGATTGGAATATCGTGTCCGGGTGATAACTCGAAATTATTTTTTTTTATTATTAGACTTCATCCAAATAGTAAGTTGTCTGAATTGATGTCATTTAATCTAGTAACCGAATCATCTGTTTAATTATCGGACGACAGTGTATAATTTATTGAATGCTTATCGGATACAAAAATGCGCATTAAGTTTAATACTAATGTTTGGTCTTTCTCAACTGTTCATGTCAATTATTTAATTAAAGTATTGGTAGTAGCCTATGTGAGAGTCGAATCCATTGATTCAACCAGGGACTTTATATAGCTAACGGGGTAAGACTCTTCTAGTAAAGTCTTGTTTTTAGTAGCGCCATTTTTCTTCGCGTGGGTAAAATTCAAATGACATTTTTATAAATTTGAAGGATTTTATACATAAATAAAGTAAGTTATTGATGTCTGAAATGAGCAATGGATATGTGGATTGAAAATAATTAATTCTTTAAAGGCTTTCGTGATCATTATTAGCTAAAACTCCCTCAGAAGGTTCATATTGGTTCGAGTAGCGATTTTTATTTGCTTGCCTTACCCCAAATATGTCACATTTTTCGTAAACTGTCATGGTTATTTGAGAATAGTAATGTACTTTTATTAATTTTGGATTTTTTTACTGAATTGTTAGGGTTTGAATTGTTGTGGAAACGAAGAAAATCCTGACCCATTCAATTTGTGACAGGTAAATCTTCTGTTGCCCTTGTACTATCATATAAAATTAACTTTTTATCTAAAAACCAATGTTTGCTTGAAAATTTTAATGCATTTTTATTAAGTTAATGTGTATTTTAACTTATTTTGGGGGATTGGAAGTTTGTGTTTACATTTGGCGATCATTTTGTCAAAATGAAGAAAAATTCATGCCACATGCACTATTGTGACAGGGTAAGCTTCTTTCTGACTCGTCCTATCTTATAAATGTAACTTAAAAAGCAATGTTTGTTTGAAAATATTAATACACTTTTACGAAGTTAACGTGTATTTTAACTGATTTATGAGGGTTTGAAGTTTGTGTATATATCCGGAAATCATTTTGTCAAGATTTTTCCTGCCACGTTCACTTTTGTGACGGGGTAAGCTTCTTTATGACTCGTCCTATCTTATAGATGAAACTTATTTTCTAAAACGCAATGTTTGTTTGAAAATATTAATGCCTTTTTACGAAGTTAACGTGTATTTTAACTGTTTTTAGGGTTTTAAGTTTGTGCTTATATCCGGTAATCATTTTGTCAAAATGAAAACATTCCTGCCACGCGCACTTTTGTGACGGGGTAAGCTTCTTTCTGACTGTTCCTATCTTATAGAAGAAACTTATTTTCGAAAAAGCAATGTTTGCTTGAAAATATAAGTGCCCTTAACGAATTCTATGTGTATCTTAACTGATTTTTTAGGGTTTGAAGTTTGTGTTTTTATTCGGTAATCATTTTGTCAAGATGAAAACATTCCTGCCATGGGCACTTTTATGACGGGGCAAGCTTCTTTCTGACTCGTCCTATCTTATAGATGAAACTTATTTTCGA
>MJUU01010622.1:14869-40469 GCA_002080025.1 Modiolus philippinarum | reverse complement strand
TTGAAATCCCGGAATTTAACATAAGAGTCAATGGGAGGGCGAATAAGAAGTGTGCCTCCTGTCATAACCTATAGATTTTTTCTGACATAGGTAAAATGTTTTTGTCGTTCGATGTACAAGCCTAGTGTCATACAGGTAAAATGTTTTTGTCGCTCGGTGCACAAATCACAATGGAGTGGCAAGAAGAGAAATATAAAGAAAGAAGCCAAAACTTAAACAAAACCGTCTTCAATAAAATTGGAAATAGGAATTGAATATTTATCAATCAAATCTGGATATCGTCCAATAAATTTCTTCAGAAAAACTATTAATCTGCATTTCTCGAAGCCCTGATTAAAAAGTTTACGAATTAAACATCTGTGTTGTTTCAAAAAATCTTGATAGTGACTACATGCTCTAGCGTAACGGATTAATTGAGAAATATATACTCCCTACGATGGGGAAGACGGAATATTACTGTCGAGGTGTGGAAAGTTTACAATATCAAAATTGAAATCGTCTCTTTTGTCATAAATTCGTGTGCTAAGGTTGCCACTGTCGTCAAATTCCAAAAGTAAATCTAAAAACGAAACAGAATGGTCAGTGTCTGTGTTTCTGGATATCTGTTGTCTTAAACACCCCGAGTGGTTGTTATTTAAGTTAAAATACATGTAGTTCCTGCTGTTGTCTTCCAGATAAAGAGAATCCGTACAAATTACAAAATTGCTATTACAGAGTTGATATCATCATGATCATTTACCTGAAGAGTTTGATACAGTCTGTGGTACATATACAGTGACTGGAATACTCTTGGCTGATACATAACTACCAACTTGTAACTGTATAACACAATCATAGGTGTTCATGGGAAGTAATCCATCAGAATCGGTGAACGTGACTGAAGCAGTATGGGAAGTAGAAGGCGTGGTAACTGTTACGGTTTCTGTCTTTGTCAGAGTAGCTGCTGTTGTACTTGTACAAGTAACTTTGTAGATCCTTTAATTAGAGAACAGATTCAACAGGTTAGAAAACAAGTGTGGACCAAAATTGATGTCTCGCCCATCCTTACTTGGTCACAAAACTGATGTGAAAACTCAAACTGACTAATTCAGAAAATTTAACATGTTGGCTGACAAAAGCAATATAGCAAACTGTTAAATATATCCAAAAACCAAAATGCAAAATATAAGTGACCTACCATAGATATAGATACTGGAGAACCAAACATGTTCACTAGACCGTGAAAATGAGGTCAAGGGCTAAAGCCAAATAGCAGGATGTCATGTTCCATCTAAGACAAATCCATATACCAAATATTATTGACCATACATTAATGGATACTTGAAAACTCAACATACTCACTGAACCATGAAAATGAGGTCACAGACAAAAGCCATATAGCAGACTGTCATGTTCTACCCAAGACCAACCTATATACCAAATATCATTGACCTACCACTTATAGTTACTGAGAAAATGACCTAATCACAAAATCTCAACATGCTCACTAGACTGTGAAATTGAGGTCAAGGACAAAAGCCATATAGCAGATTGTCATGTACTACCTAAGACCAACCTACATACCATATATCATTGACCTAACACTTATAGTAACTGAGAAACTAAACAAAGCACAAAAACTTGACATGTTCATTGGACCATGAAATTGAGGTCACAGACAAAAGCCATATACCAGACTGTCATGTACTACCTAAGACCAACCTACATACCATATATCATTGACCAACCACTTATTTTACTGAGAAACTAACCTACGCACAAAAACTTAACATGTTCATTGGGCCGTGAAATTGAGGTCACAGATGAAAGCCATATGCCAGACTGACATGCACTACCCAAGATCAACCTTCATACTATCAGTGACCGACCACTTAATTGACTTAATCAGAGAAACTAAATGTGGTTACTAGACCGTGAAATTGCGGTCAAGGACAAAAGTCATATGCCAGACTGACATACACTAGACAAGACCAACCTATATACCAAATATCATTGACCTACCAAATACAGTTATTGAGATATGGATCTATTCAGAGAAACTTAACATGGTCACTGGACCATCAAATTGAGGTCAAGGACAAAAGTCATATGCCAGACTGACATGTACTACTCAAGATCAACCTACATACCAAATATCATTGACCTACCGGGAATAGTTAATGAGAAATGGACTTAATCAGAGAAACTCAACGTGGTCACTAGACCATGAAATTGAGGTAAAGGACAAAAGTCATATGCCAGACTGACATGTACTACTCAAGACCAACCTATATACCATATATCATTGACATACCACTTACAGTTATTGAGATATGGATCTAATCAGAGAAACTTAACGTGGTCACTGGACCGTGCAATAGAGGTCAAGGTCACATGATTTTATGTCCGTCAGGTAGCACTTGATTAGTACTACCACTGGACCAAATATGATGTTCCTACATCAAAGGGTTTTCAAAATATCCTGTATATAGTAAAAGTTAATGCCGTCACTGTCATACTTTGCACACCTATGTCTCGCTTTCTGCGACTTTCGTCGCGGGCGTGACAATAAACATTGTTCCATGGCAAAATTCTCATTCTTATGCAGCTATTTTGTTAATTTGTAAGGCAGCAATAACTGGCAGTCTTATGCATACAAGTATTAACTTGAAGTTTCATGCACGCCAGCAATATCTTAAAGTCTCATTCACATAAGTACTGACTTGAAGTATCATGCATACAAGCAATAACTTGGAAGTCTTATACACATAAATAATAACATAAAAGTCTGATGCACACAGGCAACAATTTCAAGTCTCACACTCACAAGCATTAAATTGGAGTCTCATGCACAGAGATGATAACTTGAAAATCTCATGCACACAAGCAATAACTTGAAATCTAATATACACTAGCAATAACATAAAGATCTTGTTCTACACTCGAAAAAAAAATATGTCATTGCAGTCAATGGAAGGGGGTCCCACTATCAATTTGCTCATTGGAAGAATTTATTGTTGTAACTTCCTTGAAAGATTTGCCTCCATCTAAATGGTCAGTGTATCTGACTGTAACCCCTCCACTTGCACTGCTGTCATCAAGTAAATAATACAAATACACCTTATTTACCGGATCCCCTTGGATCTCATCAAGGTTCATCAATTATTCTCCTGTCTATAAGGGAGTCTAATTCATTTTTTTCCAGGAGTTTCTTGAAGGTGACATATCCTGGTTAGGTATATTGGATCTGTCTTTTCTTTACCTGTTTCATATCTTTGATGATTGCAATTTGCTTTGACTCCAAGATTCATGATGCATACTCCATTGTTTATATGATCAATATACAATTTTCTTTTCTGTGAAGTACTTATGGTGATGCAGGGACTATACATATACTGTCTTTGCTATTTGTGTTTTTCATTGTCTTTTGAGTATTATTTTTTTTTACTTATGGTTTTGTTCTCTCTTACTTTTTAATACTTTATCATATTTTAATATTTATTCATAAAAGCTGAAAAGTTAACTATGGAGTATGGATGAGCTTCAGAATGGACAAGTATACATACAAAATAAACACAAAAATTAAATACCCTCCCTCCCTTACCATGTTTTTGACAGTCATTATCTGAGAGCCAGATATTTAATTTTACATGGCTAATTTTTGAGAATGGCCCCTTTTGCTCCCCATTTATCTCATGAACGGTATATACTACTGATTGAAAATTTCCTCAGTAGTCCAATGAAAGAAACCCCATCAAAATCTGATTAATAATAAAAATTCTACAGCCAAATATGTGAAACACCCAATTTTGCCCTTTTTGGTCCCTTTTTTGAAAACGGGAGTGGCCACAATGTCCAAATCCCACCCTAACTTATCATTTGTGCTAAGGAACATTGTGTTAAAATTTCATGAGGATTGATCAACTTGAACTTAAGTTATTGACCAAAAACAAAAGTGTCTACAGACGACCACGCTGACGACTACAACGACGACGACAGTGCCATACCATAATATGACCTAAAAATTTTTTGTGGTCGTATAAAAAGACAAAGATGTAGCAGGTGACAGGGACCGTCTTGAATTTTCTACAAGGTGTGAGCTTTAACCACGGTTGAAAGCCTCATTGTGACTTCATGATGAAGAACAACAATAAAAGCATTGCTCTTTTTCTTGGTTTACCACGTATTTGTAGAGACCTCCTCTCATGTGCATTTCACTGTTTGTATTACTTCTTCAACCAGTTAATATAAAATGACTTCCTAATACTGTACTCATTTAAGTTTTTATGTAATATTCCATACCATGTTGCGACATCTGCTCCTAATGAAGCGTCTGTACTGTTACCACCACCAGACGATGTACTATTGTCAAACACTGCATATAATGTTGTAGGACGTGACCAGTCTATTTTTAGCTGTGTAGATGATACTGCAGTTCCTACTATGTTTTCAGCACCTGCAAAATCCCATACATAAACAAGATTGCTACGTGTATCTATATATGTCCCATACTGAACTATCAACTTAAATTAACTGAAACTTAATTGAAAAGAAAGAATTACAGTGAACACCTATGGCCGTAATTTCAATCGCAGGCCGAAATTTACAAAGGAACTGCACTAGAAAAAAACACATGTGAGAGAAAAAAAATAAGAACTTGGGATAGTCAGCCTTGGAAAGAGTACTACAAAAAGGGTAGGGGTTTGGTCAAACCAGAAAATACGGGAATTTCGAGATAGGAACTCTCGTGTAATTGAAGGCGAAAACGATCTCCTAAAATACCAGTAAGACGGACAACTGCATTCCTGATCTATTGAAATAAGTATATACCACCATACAGAACAAACTATTCATGAAATTGAAGTGTACTTATAAGTTGTCCTACATGACAATTATTTAACAAGATTTTAATTGACGAAAAACAATAAACCTGAAGCGTTACAAACAGATTGAATATAAATTATCCTTAGCTCAATAGTGTTCATTAATTAGTGATTCCCTCTCAAGATATTGATGTATTGATTTTTTGTTTCGTATAATACTAGATTTGTTTCCAGATTGAACACGACTC
The DNA here is from genome assembly GCA_002080025.1 of Modiolus philippinarum. NCBI lineage: Eukaryota > Metazoa > Mollusca > Bivalvia > Mytilida > Modiolidae > Modiolus > Modiolus philippinarum. Next base: position 35,419 of record MJUU01010622.1, on the reverse strand, counting down.
AAAAATCCTGTATAGACCATTTTCATGCTAAAAATTATGTCTCAAACTGACTTCCTCATTTAAACTCACTGCACTGAAATAGTGTAGGATCCAAATCAACATATGAAGCATTTCCTGTTGTTGGTGTTGCATCAAATGATGCTCCGGCTACTGCTGATGGACTGGCACAATCACCTCCAGTCACTGTATCTTTAACATTGTACAAACTTTGTGATGTTGTACATTCACAGCCTAGTGCATTGTTTGTCAGAGTTCTACAAAAAGAAACAAGATGTGTTTGTGAAACACTATGCCTCCTGTAGCAACCATGTCTACCATACAAAATAAATGCTAAAATTGCAATCACTAGAAATTAAGGTTAAGTAGACATTTGTACTAAGCTCCATTAGTTTATTCACATATAGAATATCAAGCCTCTTGCAATTGCAATTTACGAGCTAAAAGCAAAATCTAGATTTTGACCTTTTGACCTCTGTGACCCTGACCTTCGACCTGACTTTAATGAAATTTGCATAATGGTGTTCAGCTTCATATGATCAATATACAGGCCATATATGAAGGTCCTATCACATTTGGTTGGAAAAATAACAGCAATGTTGAAGTTTTCAAATTTTCAATTAGTGACCTTGACCTTTGACCTAACTGACATTTTTTGGTGGATTTGTATTAAGCTTCATTAGATCTACACATATCATATATAGAGTATCAAACCTCTAGCAATTGTAATTAACAAGCTATAGCGAAATCTATATTTTGACCTTTTGACCTCTGTGACCTTGACCTTTGACCTGACCTTAAAGAAATTTGCATAATGCTGCTCAATTCAATATGACCAATATACAGCCAAAATATTTAGGTCCTATAACATCTGGTTGAAAAGATATAGGCAATGTTAAAGTTTTTGTGAAAGTTTTCAAATTTGACCTGAACCAAATTTTTTTGGTGGATTTATATTAAGCTTCATTAGATCTATTCATATATGGAATATCGGACCTCTAGCAATTATAATTAACCAGCTATAGCAAAATCTATATTTTGACCTTTTGACCTCTGTGACCTTGACTCTGACCCGAGGTTAGTAAAATTAGCATAATGCTGTTCAGTTGAAATCATATGACCAATATACAGGCAAAATATGGAGGTCCTATCACATCTGGTTGTAAAGGTAAAGGCAATGCTAAAGTTTTTGTCAAAGTTTCCAAATTTGCACTCAGTGACCTTTGACCTGACCCAAATTTTTTTTGGCGGATTTATATAAAGCTTAATTAGATCTATTCGGATATAGAATATGAAGTCTCTAGCAATTGTAATTAACAAGCTATAGCAAAATCTAGATTTTGACCTTTTTACCTCTGTGACCTTGACCTTTGACCTGACCTTAGTGAAATTTGCATATTTGTGTTCAGCTACACATGATCAATACACATACCATATATGAAGGTCCTATCACATCTGGTTTAAAAGTTATGAGCCAGGTTAAAGTTGCAGACAGACAGACAGACAGGGCAAAAACAATATGCCCCCGATATAAAAAAATTAAGTAAATTTTCTTCATAATGCTTCTTGTTTCATTAAGCACCCTAGATGCTTTTTTCTAAATCCATTTTCAGAGTTTGACTTTACCTTCAGTAAAAATTTCCTAAATGGTTGCCTTTGAAAACTTTCAGTAAAAATCTCCTAAATGTTTGCCTTTGAAGTTCATTGTGCCCAGTTTCTCTTTACTTTCAGTAAAAATCTCCTAAATATTTGCCTTTAAGTTCATTTTGCCCAGTTTGTCTTTACTTTCAGTAAAAATCTCCTAAATGTTTGCCTTTGAAGTTCATTTTGCCCAGTTTGTCTTTACTTTCAGTAAAAATCTCCTAAATGTTTGCCTTTAAGTTCATTTTGCCCAGTTTGTCTCTACTTTCAGTAAAAATCTCCTAAATGTTTGCCTTTGAAGTTCATTTTGCCCAGTTTGTCTTTAATTTCAGTAAAAATCTCCTAAATGTTTGCCTTTGAAGTTCATTTTGCCTAATTTGTCTTTACTTTCAGTAAAAATTTCCTAAATGTTTGCCTTTGAAGTTCATTTTGCCCAGTTTGTCTTTACTTTCAGTGAAAATCTCCTGAATGTTTGCCTTTGAAGTTCATTTTGCCTAATTTGTCTTTACTTTCAGTAAAAATCTCCTAAATGAATGCCTTTGAAGTTCATTTTGCCCAGTTTCTCCGGACCCATCACCAAATTCCTCTATACTCTTAAACTTTGCTGCACAAATGGTACCATTATATCAAAATTTATTTGTATAATTAAGATCTAGTTATCTAGATTTAGAGTCACTATAAAGTTAATTGAGAAAAGAGCTGAAATTTCCCTATCACCCAAATTTTCATAAATACATGTATGTCTTGGGACTTTTCCACTGAAATACATGTACCAGGGTCGAAAGGCAAATTTCTACTACCCCCACAACCAAAGGTAATGGACAAATACGAGTATAGCAATAAGATACAAAATCAACAAGAACCCAAAACAATTTTCATTTCCTGTCTTCTGACCCTGGTACATCCTTTTTAATGGAATAGCTCCCAATTATAAACATAATTAAATTATATAAGATTGACAGAAGTCAAGTGAGTTACCTTAATTTTTCTGACTCTTGAATAGAATTCTAATATAACTCTCTTCTTTGGCTTTGGAAACAAAGCTGTGTTCTAATTCCAACAATATTTTTTAGCATGTTGTGTTTTTTTTACAAAAGGGACATTTGTAATGTACAGTTTCATATTTTATTCACTCAATATTCATGTGTAAATAAAGTTTTAAATAATGAATCACCCAACTTAGCTGCATCAAATAATGATAACAACAAAAATTTCCAACAGTTACTGAATTTAAGACTCGGAACTGAAATTGACATAATTGTAACCTAGCAATGAATGTGTTGTTGTCATGAAATCTTATCTATGTTGCATACCATGCTGTACAAATTAGATATAAAAATTATAATTTTTATACGCCCGTCTTTGACGGGACGTATTATGGTATACCGGTGTCCGTCCGTCCGTCTGTCCGTTCGTCCGTCCACACGTCGTACCCTTACTAGAGAACGCTCTGAACATTTTTCTTGAAACTTTGCAGGATTGTTAGGTATGATGGAAGAAAGCTCCCTATCGTTTTATTTTGTCGTCGGATTTTTCGTTCAATAGTTATGGGACTTTGATTATTTGAAAAAAGCTTGAAATTGCAGTTTTCGTCCACATGTCGTACTCTAACTAGAGAATGCTTTGATAATTTTTCTTGAAACTTTGCAGGATTGTTGGGTATGACGAGAGAAAGCTCCCAATCATTTTATTTTGTCTTCTGACCCTGGTACATCCTTTTTAATGGAATAGCCCTTGGAAGAAGATGAAAAATCTACATCATGGCATTTCAGTGTTTCCAAATAAGAAAAAAATATACATGATAAAAACAATAAATAGTTGTTTTCAAAATGCACAAGTTGTGGAGTTATTCAAGTTTGATATTTGGAATGGATTTCATTTATCAATATCAAATGAGCAGAGAGCTCTTAGCCTTCCAAAAACAAGTGTTATGTTTAGCTTAAGGTGGTACGGGGGTCTACAAACTTTCAGATAGAATTTTCTTATATTTTCATGACTAATACTTTGTTATAAGAGCATACAAAAAACAAAATAAAAATTAGAGGTCACCGGCCATATAAACGTCAAATCTGTCAAGTAAAAATCAGCAATTTTGTTTGATATAATAGGGAAAATAAGAGATTTTAACAAAATTTTTGACTTATTTTAGTTATATCAGATAGAATTTTTTTTAATTTGGTAAATAATTAGCTAATTTACTTGCCTTCGATTTGCATGAAAAAAGTTTGGGGGTCACCAAACTTATTTTTGAATTAATGGCAAAGACTCAAATGGCCAGGTTGCATTTTGGTGTATCTAGCTATATAGTGTTGTTTTATAGGTTCCCTTATGGCTCTGTGTAAAGAATATGTTGAATATATTGCCATAAAATGACCAAGTTAAAAGGCCAGGAAAAATAGGAAAAATATTGGAAACAATTCTATAAAGTCAGGTGCACATTTTTAAAATATATACCGATAGAAACAATCTGTGAAGTTTCAAAGGTCAAAGATGAAAACTGTAGGAGGAGTTGATTTCACAAAATAGGTACCTTTGTTGAAAATGTGATAAAAAATGACTAAGTTCCAAAGTCCGTAAAAAAAGGAAAAAATTTTCAAAATAATTCCAAAAAGGGAGGTGCAAATCTACAATATATATAGAAATATTATGTGAAGTTTCAAAATATGTAGGTTGAAAACTGTCGGAGGAGTTGATTTCACAATATAGGTACCCTTTGTTGAAAATGTGGATAAAAAATGACTAAGTTCCAAAGTCAGTTAATACGACCGCAAAATTTTTGCGGTCGTATAAAAAGGGAGGTGCACATCTACAATATATATAGAAACAGTTTGTGAAGTTTCAAAAATGTAGGATTAAAACTGTAGGAGGAGTTGATTTCACAAAATCAGTATCCCATTTTCCCCGCCCGCCCGACATTCACCATACTATAACTCGGATTTGCACTCCGTGCAACCCAGCCAAAAAAAGATTTTTTTCTTATTATTTCTATACAAATTATCTCCCCTTAAAAGAACAGGAGTTTGATGAAAAGGTACATTATTCTGCCTAGTAACCCAATAAAAGTGGTATATTTGATCAAGTTTAACTATTCTAAGATGTCAAAAACCATTTTGCCAACTTTCCCATAGTGGATTCCATTTTTCGTTAGATGCACAAGAATGATGCTCAGTTTTAAACTCCCATACTACCTTTATGAACCAACCAATTAAAAAGTCAGTCAAAATTTTAGAAAATTTTGTTTTTGTCTAATGAGTATCTTCCTCTTGCAAAACTGTCTAAAGCTGGTTTTGGCTTTTCACTCACATACATGTGTATAACACAATGGTTTTTTGTTCTCTTTGTTTTTAAGTTCTTTTTTATGTTTTAATTTAACCTGCTCTTAAGAAACATAAGTTGCGGAAATGTCCATCTGAAGAAATAAATTTACAGTAGCTTTGGCATTTTTAAGTAATAATTGCATTCATTCTGCTTTGTATGGAAATCCCCATATTTGATTGGTTACGAGTACTTCCAATCATTTTCCTAACTGTGTTTTATCAGTCAGTAAAACTACACCAGCACGCGACTCCTTGACATCAACAAAAGTAAACAAAGTGAGTGAAGTAATCTAGACATTCAAGGAAATTGTGCATCATCCACGATTTTCAATAAATTACCTTGAGTAAACACTTGCATTCCATTTGCGGAATGTAATTCTAAGTATTGAATGCAATATTTGAAGTTTTATTGTCATGTAAAAGCGAGGATCGTAGCACATTTTTCACATGAAGCACTAGCACGCTTCATTCAAAATGTGCAAGGGTCCACGATTTTACACTCCAATAAAACTACAAAATATTGCATTCAATTCTTGATAAATAATCTTATTGTTTCCTCCAATAAAGGATGACTGTGGCATTTAAGAAATTTGATAGATAAAGTCTGTGCCCTTAGCCACTAGTCCTATGCCAGAGACTTAAGTAAAATCATTCTTAGGCTAGTAAAAATTTGAAGTCACTAGCCGTGTGGGCTAGTTATTATTGTACCTTTTGAACATAGAATCTTCTATAAGGGCTAGTGAAATTGAGTTTGGAATAAAACTACACAGAGCATTACTAGTCCCTATGGGCTAGTGAGTGAGAAAATTGGCACAGGCTGTAGATATTGAATGAACACCTCGCCAGTAAAGTTTATGTTTGCTGACAATCCCGCATACAAGAGTCAATGGGTAAAAAAGACCGTCAGGCGACATCAAGATGTAGACAGGAATAAAGGCCCTGTTCTTGATAAACTGGAGTTTTCTATGTATTGTGTGAGTTTTTGTCACATGTACATTCACTCCATATCCTTTCATTTTTCCTATGGGTGTAGAGTTGTTTTACATCTAGCAATGAATTCCACTCAAACTGGTGTTAGTAAATATTATTATTAAAAGCTAATACTTGAAGGACTCATGGTGACCTCAAGATGAAGAACAACAATAAAAGCGTTGTGTTCCATTGCTTAGTTTTACCATGTATTTGTAAAGACTTTGTCTCATTTGCATTTTGGGCTATCCCATTAAAATGGATGTGGCAGTACTTTGAAAGTCCCTTCCTACCTACCCACATCCATTTTAATGGAATAGCCCTTAATCCATATCCCCTTCATTGTTAATACTTTGTATTAATCCAATACAGCTGAAACCAATCAAAATCAATACTTACACTGCCATACTGGTGCCTTCTGGGAAGCCTCCGAGAGCTTCTATGCTGTTACTATCTAAGTTAAGGGTACCCAAAGAGGTTATGGATATTGAGGGAAAATACGATAAAAGGTTGTTGCTCAGATCTAAAGATGTCAGACTGGTCAAGCCATTAAATGTTCCCTCGTCAATGTGCTGTATCTGGTTGTCACTTAGATCTCTGTAAATATAAGAAAGATTATCCTGGTATGAGGACTAACCAACAAATGGGTGATACCAATACACTGTAGCTTGCAGGAAAGCATATGAACTTACATTTTGTATTTCTATGTTAAAACCAGATTTGCAACAGGAATCAAATATAAAATTTAAATATATGTATGATCACAAAGTCAACATTAGAATATTGTGAGAATGCATATGGCTTATAAAACTATATGAAAAAAGTTAAATATTATCATATACTGTATTTAGTTAAAATATGATGAAAATCTAACCTGTTGATAAAACCAAGCATAGGTAATCAAGGATTACAAAGTTCGCCTAGTTATGGCACATTGTTAGAGTAACCTAATTTTGCTTGGATGCTGACATACTATCATAGATGCATGCATATGCAAGTTTACATGACCCCAACATGAACAGTGACTGAGATCTAAACTCTTCAGTAAATCTGGATGTAAATCAATCAAGCAGAAAATATAGGTCAATGTGACCTTATTTTGCCTGGATGCTGACCCACCATCAGACATGCATGTATATGCAAGGTTACATGATCCTACCATGTAAAGTGACTGAGATCTGAACTTTGACACAAACTTGAATGTAAGTCGTTCAAGCGGAAAATATAAGTCATAGTGACCTAATTTTGCCTGGATGCTGACCCAACATCAGAGATGCATGCATATGCAAGGTTACATGATCCTACCATGTATAGTGACTGAGATCTGAACTAGGATGGTAAACTTGAAAGTAAGTCGTTCAAGCGGATTGTCTGGATGCTGACCTACCATCAGAGATGCATGCATGAATGCAAGGTTACATTATCCTACCATGTATAGTGACTGAGATCTGAACTCGGACACAAACTTGAATGTAAGTCATTCAAGCAGAAAAATATAGGTCAAAGAGACCTACTTTTCTTGGAGGCTGTGGGATAGCTCAAGATGCATCTGTATGCAAAGTTTAATGATCCTACCCTTCATAGTTACCAAGATATATACCTAAATGTGGATGCAGACGTAGATGCGGATGACGGGGGTACTCCAATAATCCCCCTCAACATCGTTAAGGTGAACTAAAAATTATTAGAATATTTTCCAATTTCAACAAAAAAAACTTATGAAGCAGGCTGATTTGACATCTCTATCATTTGTTTTCAATAAATATCATATGACTTTCCATATCTACATTGTACTTGGAGGTTTTATCACATTCAAGTCTGTGTTTTTCAGCCAAAAGGATTGAACTTCACAGACAATAATATCATATCAAATAAATTATAATAGTAAAAGGCCAATGTTGCATTTGATAAGTGTGAAGAAATTTTATAAACTACGGACAATCTCCCCCTCATGAAAAGCTGTCTTCAGTTTATTTTGGCCTTAATTTTAGGCTCTTCAGAATATTGTTCTGTTCATGTTTTTGTGTTTTCATTTTGGTCTTTAAATGTACTTATCTGTACTGAAGAGACATAAATAGTTTAAATTGCTGTGAACAAATGTAAAATTAAGGATGGCCACTCCTTAAGTTCATGATATCAAGGTTTTGAAATTTGTATGATTATTTATTAGAACATCGATCATACATCATTTTAAGCAAAAAATATTGATAGGTCAGTGTGCCCATTTTTGAGATTTAAGTGCCTGAGTTTTCTCCTCTAGATTTTTATTTACTTTGCATACATCGGCAAACGAATACCGAAGCAAGAAAAGCATTTAAGCAATCGACCTTTGAAATGCTATGAAGATATATAAAAAATTTCATCAAATTTTGCCAAAAGTTTATTCAAGGTGTATACAAACATATTTTAAAAAGAAAAGTGGGGGTCCATGTGCAAAATTTTCTAATGCATCATGATGGATAAAATATGAGAATTCCGAAAGTCAGAGACAGTTTCAAAAACTCGAGGAGTGACCATCCTTAACAGTGATTTCTTTATACATATAGATATGTTTTACAATAACAGTTTTTTTTTATATATTTGCACAGGATGAAGGTTGGTAGTATACACAAACTGCCTGCAATAGACCACTTTCATGTTTATTTCTTATCCCGACTTTGGCTCAGTTTTTATAATGTTTTCCACAAAGGGAAGTAACCTACTGACCCGACAGTCAGGTTTACGGTTCCATTGTAATAGGGGACAGCAGTAGATTTTGAATATATGGGTATCTATCACTGGACTAGGGGTAATATCTCGATTGTCTTTAAATAAATTATTTCAAGCTATTCGGGTACTTACCACAGTGAAAATCGTAACCGTTGCCAGAGAAAATATTTACTGACCATCCTTTCCCTAAAGAGACCGAAAACCAGAATGACGGGTGTTAGCGAGTGACATCCCTTTGAAAAACATGCTAAATTAGCAGTCATCCCGTAAATATGAAATTTGTCTATTGAGGATGGTATACTAGATTACCACACATTAATAAGGAAGTTTATCACCGGAGACTGTAGTCAAGGGTGATATTCTTTTCTGAGTGTTGTAATCTAGTATACCATCCAAAATTAGAGGCAGCAGTGTTATATTACCATATAGCGAGTTATTTTCGCTGATTTGAGTGGAAAATGTATGCAAACAAGAGTTGTCAGAAGACAACATAGCTCGCCGGGGATTCCAGTAACCTCAATGCACAATAAATTCGAAAGTAACAGAAAGCTTTCTTCACAAGAATGTCACATATCAAACATAAACACCCTATCACTAAATTCTAGAAGCAAAGTTCAAGTTTTTGAAAAATTATCCTCAGGGCAAGGTCAAGGTCAAATACAAATATGGTACCTTTAGAAAGCTCTCATCAAAAGAAAGTCTCATACCAAATATGAAACCCCTACCACTAAACAACTTAATTCTAGAAGCAAAGTTAAAGTTTTTAAAAAATTGCCCTCAGGGCAAGGTCAAGGTCAAAATGTCTACAAATATGGTACCACTAAAAAGTACTCATCATAAGGAAGTTACTTACCAAATATAAACACACTACCGCTAAAAGCCTACCTTCTATAGGCAAGGTTAAAGTTTTTTAGAAATTGCCCTCAGGGAAAGGTCAAGGCCAAAATGTCTAAAAGTATGGTACCAGAAGAAAGCTCTCATCATAAGGAAGTTACATACCAAATATGAACAGCCTACCACTAAAAGCCTACCTTCTAGAGGCAAGGTTAAAGTTTTTTGAAAATTGCCCTCAGGGCAAGGTCAAGGTCAAAATGTCTACAAGTATGGTACCAGAAGAAAGCTCTCATCATAAGGAAGTTACATACCAAATATGAACACCCTACCACTAAAAGCCTACCTTCTAGTGGCAAGGTTAAAGTTTTTTGAAAATTGCCCTCAGGGCAAGGTCAAGGTCAAAATGTCTACAAGTATGAAACGAGAAGTAAGCTCTCATCATAAGGAAGTTACATACCAAATATCAACATCCTAGCTCTTCAGGTCTCCATTCCTCAAGCCAGGTTAAAGTTTTGCTGACGCCGACGACGCTGACGCCGGGGGAATGACAATAGCTCTCCGGACATTCGTCCTGGCGAGCTAAAAATTAAGCATTTCAAATTTTCGTGGCTGAGCAATGATCCTATATATATCCTAAGAATACATAAAATATTTACAGAATTTATATTTCGCGTTATAAGCTCATACGCAGAAATACGTGAAAATTACGTGCTATACGGTATACTGAACATCTTCACTGTATTACAACATCAAATAACATCAATGATGTCACTGAGCAATTAGAGCAGGTGATATCGAAAGAAGGGTTTTATACTCAACAGAGGGGTGGAGGGGTGGTATACAAAAATACCAACCTTAAGGTTAATCAATCAAAATTAAGGAAATTCATATGAAGTATAATACAAGATGTTATGACTTATTTCCTGGATCATTGATGTATTATATTTGCAATTCTTCAATGAACATACCAATAATCCTCTGGTAACACAAAAAAGAGATTTCCTTCAAAACTCCTGTCCTTTGCTTGTAAATTACACAATCAAAGTTTAATAGAAATTTATTGTGTCCAAATTTGTATTGCCTGAAGGAGTTTATCTAGATACTCCAGTGATGACAAATTGGTAAACAAAAGAATTCTATAGAACCTTGACTGTTTAATTATAGACAAAGAGGAGAGATTTGAAGGTATTCCTATACTAATAGGTATTACTAGAGGAATATTGGTAATATAATATATCAATGATCCCGGAAATTCACCATAAAAGACAATCAACTTTATGTAATTTGTATACTTACAAAGTCTGTAGGTTTGTGGCAGTTGTAAACAGATCTGATTTTAACTCTGATAACTGATTCTGATCCATAGAGAAAACTTGGAGATTTGTTTGTCCATTCATAGCAGCACTTGGAATTGTTGTGATCTGGTTCTGATCTAGATATCTACAAAAAAAGTAATCCTAATGATTGTAACTGAACATGACCAAGGACACCTAAATGTATGTGTGTGGCAATTTTTTTTTTAACCTTATAAAAAGTAAAATTCCTTTTCTGTTTTCCTTGTTTTGCGTTTTGCTTTTTTTTTTTTTTTTTGGCATTTTGCTAGTTTTTATTTAACCCCAGACGTAGTCAGTGTGACATGTTGTTATTCTACAATTCTTCTGATTATTATGTCACTTATTCTTCCAATAATTCTTGTCCGAGCGATTATTTTGAAATGGCCTGATGGAATGATATCAAACTTTGCACAAAGTCGGACCACCATCTGATGATTTATGGTGTGCATTAAAAATTTTCAAAATGGCTGCCGAAATACATCAAAATTTCAACATTGTCCAATTTCATCGAAAACTCTCTTCTTAGTAGATTTTGAGGCTACGAATAAGCTGGAATCATCGAATGGATAGTCTGGGGTGACATTGGCTTAGTCTGGGGTGACATTGGCTTAGTCTGGGGTGACATTGGCTATTGCTTGAAATTGTAAATCTAGTTGTTATTTGTTTTGTTTCTTTACTTGTTTTTTGTATTTTTCATTTTTTTTTCTTTTATGCGGAGGTTGTTTGTTTGTCTTTTTTTGTTTTGTTTAAAAGGCACATACAAGACTTTGACAATCTGGAAATAATACATTTTAACCTCTTAAATGCCATAAACTGTTATTTGCAAATTACATAAACTGTTGGCATGATAACTGGTTTTTGGTTTGTCAAAAATTTGAAATTTACTATATGTTTAAACTAGATGCCCTTGTAATGATTCATTCCAGGTAGTTTGTTTAAAATTAGCTCAGTAGTCTCAGAGGAGAGGATTTTTCAACCAGAGGCTTCCAGGAGCCTGTTTCCCTCACCTGGCTTTCAAATGTCACAGTCAAGGTAACATTGTAAGTTATATAGTTGATCTTCAGTCTCTCAAACTTTCGAAGCTCCAACACCACAAATATTTTGAACTGTATTTAAAGTCTGATCATGTTTACTATATTTCTTTGTTGGGCTTTTTTGACTAAAAACATTCTTGCTAAAGACCACTTTCGACACCAGTTTTAAAGTTGAGACATCTTTGTGTAAATGGTGGTCAACGAACAATTTTCAACATCGCTTTTGAAGTCTCAACATCGATATCTATTTGGAAAATAAATTTCATTGAAATAGGACAATGTTAAATTTTCTCACCTTTTTTGGCAGCCATTTTGAAAATGGCCGTCAGCAAACAATTTTCAACATCTGTTTTGAGTTGCGACATCAATACCTATTTGGAAACCAATTTTCATTAAAATCGGACATTGAATTTTTCCCGCCTTTTTTAGCAGCCTTTTGAAAATTGCAGTCAACAAACAATTTTCAACACTGGTTTTGAAGTAGTGACATAAATATCCACTTGGATACCAAATTCAATTGAATTCAGATTATGTTGAATTTTCCTGCCTTTTTTGCGGCCATTTGGAAAATGGCAGTCAACGAATAATTTTTAACATCTGTTTCGAAATTGTGACATCAGTACCTATTTGGAAACCACATTTCATTGAAATTGGACAATGTTGAATTTTTCCGCCTTTTTTGGCAACTATTTTGAAAATGGCAGTCAACAAACAATTTTTAACATCAGTTTTGAAGTTGCGACATCAATACCTATTTGGAAACCAAATTTCATTGAAATTGGACAATGTTGAATTTTCCCAAGGCGGCCTTTTTGAAAATGGCAGTCAAAGAACAAATTTTAACATCAATCTTGAAGATGCCACATCAATACCTATTTGGAAACCAAAATTCATTGAAATCGGACAATGTTGAAAGTTGAAATTTCAGCCTTTTTGGGTGGCCATTTTGAAAATGGCAGCCAAAGAACTTATTTTCAACACCAGTTTTGAAGTCGCCACAGCATGGGAAACATTTAATCATCGTACACTTAACCTTCATCATCTATAGTTTTGGAAATAAAAGACAAAAAATACGAAAATTAAAAAAATTCAGTGAAAAAGGGCAATGACTCATATAAGGGTTTTGGATTTTCCTCAAAATTTCAGGGTGGGTAGATCTTGTTATGCTGAACATTTTTGAAATTCACACATGACCTCTTTCTGTTACATGTACACTTTTTGAAATAAAAAATGCAAGAAAATTTTACAGAAAAATGGCTATAACTCAGAGATCGGTTTCAGATTTTCATCATGCTGATCATTTTTACCTCCATCAGATTTTTGAAATCTGTAACAGTTTTCGAGTTATAATTAGCCAAAAACTGCAATTTACCCCCTATGTTCTATTTTTAGCAATGACAGCCGTATTATTTGACCAGCCAACTAATTGTAGCCATACCCTAGTGAAGATTCAAGTCAAGTTTGGTTACATTTGGCCCAGCGGTTTCAGAGGAGAAGATTTTTGAAATTGTTGATGGACGGACAAATGGACGACTGATGCATAGTGATGGCAAAAGCTCACATGGCCTTGTAGGCCAGGTGAGCTTTAAAGTTTATGGTGAATTGTCAGACATTGCAGACAAAAGACAACAACAATAAATTTTTCTAAGCGGATTAATATTGAAACAGCTTACAAATAGGTTGGTGTTACACTAGCTAGTGCCATTGGGTAGATAGCCAAGTTATTCTGTCTGAGATACAGGTAGGTGACTGCCAGGTTGTTGAAAGCACTCGTAGAAATGAACTTTATACCATTGCTGTCAAGATTTAGGTGTGTAACTGTTGAACTGCCACCGAAGATTGCAGCATTTAGACTGGGGATAGAATTTCCATACAAGTTTCTGAAAAAAAAAAGACAATTATTATCATATTGCTTCTTAAATTTTTAGACACTGAAATACACGTATATTTGAAAATAAGGAGATAAATTCAATTTCTCAGAAATTTTTCTACAAATTTTGATGAATCAGCAAACCAAGTAAACACTCTCATGTATTTAAGCATAACCTTGCACACTCTTGTCTTTCAGCATGATTGGTTTAGACAAATGTCCAGATACGTCAGCTTGCATCTGACCATTCCCAATGAACTAATATTTACTTCTCTTTAAAAAAAAAAAATGACTTACACATTTGTCACAGCAAAGTTGTTCAAAGCATTGGCTTGAAATTCTGTAATGCCACTGTTATGCAGGTTGAAAGTTGTACATGAAACACCGTTGAAGGCATATGAAGGGATAACTCCGAGGGCTGTATTCCCACTCAGATCAAGAGAGTCTACATTTATATTGGAAAAGGCATACGACTGAATTTCTTTGATCTTGTTGTTACTTAAGTTGATCGAGTATGTAGCTGTTACAGTCTGGAAAGCCCCTCCTTCTATTTTATATATTCTGTTGTTTGCCAAATTCCTAAAAAATAAATATGTCGACTAATATATAATCAGGGGGTGTTTTTGTGTAACCATTTTAGACTGAACAAAATGTGTTTGTGAAACACTACATATGCCCCCAGATTCTACAGTAAAATATATGAAAATACCCAATTTAAGTCTTTTTTTTTACCTTTGTGACCTTGACCTTTGACCTAATATTTTTTTTGCATATCAATGTTACTCTTGACTAGACCTATATGCTTGCCAAGTATTAAAAGTCTATCTTTCATAGTTGTTTATTACCATAAAAACACCCAGTGCCACCCCTTTATTAAGAAACATTTAAAACCCCTTTAGGCCTCTTGTTTATTGAAAATGGTTTTAATTGTTAAATGTATCTATTTAAACATGCTATAAGAAACCTACAGGAAAACACTGCTTCAAGATCTGACAAAAAATTTTTAAATTCTTTTTTTTCCATTTTCCCCCTTAGGGCCTCGTGTTTCTCTATAATGGTAAACGCTACATCAAATCTGTCAGCATACTGCAGTTGTGCAATTTTATTAGCAATAACATAAAGCAAACCTCATCTTAATAGGATAAATAATAAGGATTCTACAGTCAAATATGTGAAAACAGCCAATTTCACCCCTTTTTAACCTCTGTGACCTTGACCTTTTTGACCTGACCTAATTTGTTTTTGGATGTTAATGTTCCTCTTGACTAGACCTATACACTAGCAAAGTATGAAAAGTCTATCTTACATAGTTCAGAAGTTATAACCAAGGTTAAAGTTTCGGACAAACAGACAGACAGGAAAAAACAATATGCCCCTGGATCCTCAATCTGTGGGCATAAAAATTATCTGTAAATAACATAGGTTCTTGAGAATATTTGTCATACATGTACATCACAGCCCCTATGACAATTTTGTAGCACCATGATAATCAAGAAAATAATGATAGTTTTAATTAGGACGCTCCGGCTAAGGATTGTTATATTCTTCTGTAATATAAGGGAAATAACTCTGTTTTGAAATGATCAATGTAATTTTAACAAAATTCATTTCTGTATTAGGTTTCAATGATAAAAACTTCAATGTTGTAATATTTCATTTCAAAAAGTAAAAAATATTCATTTTCTCAAAAGAATAGCCATATATAACCAGTACTTTGTTAAGGTAGCAGGGATTTTTCAGGGTATTTTGGGAAATGGCATTTTAATCCAGTTTGGGAAATTTTTTATTGACAAAAGATGAATTTTGGGAAATTGTAATATGAATCTTTATAACTGATGTTAATTTAGATAAATTCATTTATTTTATTTGATTTTGCAAAATTTCATATTTTTATATATTGCAACTATATTAAAAACTTATGATAACACCAGAAACATAATATATTGATGAAAACCAGGCAGGCAGTTAGAAACAACCATGAATTCATGTTAAAGTTGTTGCCTTCAGTTGCACAATTCTTTAATGAGTAAATGTGCATTGACAATTTTAAGGTGCCTGCAGAAGAAATCCGGAAAGTTTTTTCTCCGATCTGGTTCCGAATTTTATACAACCCGGAAGTTCGCCATTTGCAATTTTGTTGACAAACCATAGGATTGTTTTCACTTGATTTTGACCATTCTATCGTGAATATTTACACAAAACACAAGCGGTATTCCAATTTCATGCATCCTTGAAATGTTTTTCTGTAAATAAAGTGTGGGTTCTTGTCAGAAAGTTTAAAAACAGGATCGTTTATAAGATTGGTTTTGTTAATATAACGATAACTAGATACAGAAATAATTTGATTTCATCATCCTTATAACCAAGTTTAGTGAACCCAGTAACTATTTGAAAATTGGGAATTTATTTACTACAAATTGGGAAAAAAGTAAGGAAATTGCCATTGGGAATGGGGCCGATATTCGGCCCCTGAGAGATGGGTGAAAAATCCCTGGGTAGTTCAGGGAACTAAAAACAAAACAATAGATTTTTATCATTTTTCTATGACTGGAAGTTTATTTAATCACTTCAAAATTTAAGTAAAAAATCAATAGGTCACCGATCTCATTTTTCCGAAAGAAGCTTCTGAAAATAGCAAGATTTTAGCATTTTTAATTAAGTCTATATAAAAAAAAATACAATTTTAGAATTTAAAGTATGTTAAAGAAATCTCTTTTGAAAAAATAATATATGTATCACTGATTATATTTTTGATAAAATAAAAAATGTGAATTTTCCCTTACTATTTCTTCAGAATTATCTCCCCTTAATAAAATGAGATTTTTTCAAAAAGGGACATATTCTGTATGCTGAAAGAATAGATGTTGCTTTTTTCATTCATTTAATATCAATAAACTATTCAATATCATATTTACAATATTTTAATGCTAAATTAAAATTTTCATCAGAAGCAGGAGATGGATGTGCAGTTTTAGACATCCGAACCACCTTAAGAGTGAATTAACTCCACATTTTTATTAAAAAAACAGAAAAACATTGAGATTTCCCTGTGATCATTATTTTCCATAATTTCACTCTAGGAAGTGACATCACAATAGACGTTGTCAATGTTGTTGTTAAGTAAGCATCTCAGCGGATAAACTTCAAAAACAATAGTTCAATTATCTTAAATTGTACCATCATATCATATAAACTTTAACTTAAATCCTAGATTCTGATTATTGAAAATATTCAAAGCTGTAATTCACTCATGCTCAAATTCATGATAAATGCGTTGCTCCATCATTTGTTGAACATTTTGCAATTAATCAGGATCTCTGTCAGATTAGTTATAGTATAGTACTTGAATATGAATAAAAATAATAGTGTTTTTTTGCATCAGAGGTCTTCATGATCTAACTCAAGTTTTATGGCAAGCAAAGTTCACTAAACCTTGAGAGAAATTTTTGACGGTATCAACGTCATAGTAAGTGTTTTTTTAGTCTGGTCATACAGAAACTTGTATTTTGTTTATAATTGTGAGGAAAACAGTCAAACACTGTTGAAAATGCAAGATTTTGATATCTCAGACACCGTCAGGTAAGATTTCAATGGTTCCTTTGACTTGGCAGGCCTCGTCAAAGAAATATTGAAATCTTTCCCTTGGTGTCTGAGATTTCTTGATCTCCCTCTTTCAATGGTGTTAGATTTTATTAATCTCAAAAGTGAAGTACTATAAATGAACTATACAATATTTATGAAGGGCTACGCCGAGCGCAGCATGATACTTCCACGTTGACCACTGAAATTTAAACAAGTGTAAACTAAAATTAATGTGGACACAGTAGTTTGCTGGACACAATAAGGACCTTGTCACAGAAATTAGCTTGGAAACCAAAGAGCAATGCAAAATATACTGCCATATCACTGAAAGCTTAAAATGAAAACAATCCAAAGATAAAATCCCACCAAAATCTAATGAAAAATAAAGACTTTACATATTTCTAATGATTGCAATTTTGACCTCTAATAGCTCGGAAACGGTAAGAGCTACATCAAATCTGTTGACATACTGCTGAAAGCTTACATTGAGAGGAATCCAAAGAAAAAACTCCCATCAAAATCTGAAGGAAAATAAAGATTTTACATATTTCTAAAAATTGCAATTTTGGTCCTTTTGACCCCTAAAAGCTCAGAAACTGTAAGAGCTACGCCAAATCTGTCGACATAATACTTGAAGCCTACTATGAGAGGAATCCAAAGAAATTGGATGAAAAATAAAATTTTAAGTAATCCGCATGTTTTCAATTTTTCCCCCATTGGGCCCTCATAGCTTGGGAAAGGAACAAGTTATCAAAAATCTAATGGTGCAGCGCTATGTTAATTTTTCATAAGGAATCCACTGCAAAAAACTGCATCAAAAACAGACTAAAAATAAAATGAACTTAGTAGTAAATCTTCCACGGAAGACATGTGTCGCCTGCGTAATAACACACAAAAAAAAATGGCTAAGTTCCGTCAAACAGGAAGTGGGTATGCATGGGATCCCTTGACACATTAAAGGTCCCATACTGATACTCCATACCAAATTGAAGAAGGCAGGGATATGTGGTTCCTGAGAAAAACGTGACAGAAATTTTCAAGACTCGAAAAATATTCTAAGTTCAGTCAAACAAAAAGTGGGCATGCGAGAGATTCAAAACTCTATTACACTGTACAGGTCTCCCTACTGATACTCAATGCTTAATTACAGAAGGATGTGATATGTGGTTCATGAGTAAAATGTGACACAAATTTTTTTTGACGCCGATCAGTAAAAATATTCTAAGTTCCGTCAAATAGGAAGTGGGCAAGCAAGAGATCTGAAACTTTATTTCACGATATAGGTCCCATACTGATACTCCATACTGAATTGCAGAAGGCTGGGATCTGTGGTTCCTGAGAAAAATGTGACAGAAATTTTCAAGACACAAAAAATATTCTAAGTTCCGTCAAACAGGAAGTGGGCATGCGAAGGATCCAAAACTCTGTTAAACGGTATAGGTCCGCATACTTATACTCCATGCCAAATTGCAGAAGGCTCGGATACATGCTTCCTGAGAAAATTGTGACAGAAATTTTTGTCACACTGACGACGCCGCTGACGCAAGACAACGGATAGTGATCCCTATATGTTGCCACTGAGTGTAGCAGGCGACACAAAAATAGCCAATCAAAGATTGCGATCCCCCCGCTAGCCCTTTTTGGACCCCCTCCTCCTGTCAAAAACAGACAAGTTTTTACAGTTAGGAATTGAAATAGATATGGTTGCTAGGTAGAATTCCAAAAAATAATGAGTCTTTGAGAGTTTCAGGAAATTTACCAAACTTTTTGCAATCTGACTATGGAAAATGATCACTGATACTATAAGGCATCAAAAAAGATATGGTTGCCAGGTAAAATTCAAAAAAGAAATCGGTCTTTGAGAGTTTCAGAAACTCTGATTATTGAAAATGATCTTCACTACTGTAAGAAATTGAAAAAGATATGGTTGCTAGGTAGAATTTCAAATAAACTGCTGCACCAAGAGCGCATGATACGCCCGTCCACTGGCAAGGCAAACTTGTTGGCATTGTTGGACCACAACAAAATTTTGATTGAAAAAAAAATCAAACAGATTATGTGCCTTACCAAAATGTAACAATTAACAAATATCAAATTAAATTTCAAGTCCAAGGGCCATAACTCTGTACAAAATCAACCAACCGGAACCAAATTCCAATTTGATCTGTATCTCACCTAGATATACTCACATACCAAAAATGAAAAAAATACGTCCAGCAGTTAAAGTAAAATAAAGGGCTACGCCGAGCGCAGCATGATACGACCGCAGCATGTTGACCACTGAAATTTCAACAAAAGTAGTTTAAAGTGAATGTGGACACAGTAAACAGCTTGACACAATAATTAGATGGACACAAAAAGAAGCTAGACACAGTTATTAGCTAGAAACAAAATAGGGAATAAATAAACCCTTTTGATTACTTACTGATAAAAAACCGTAAGAGTTATGCAAAATATGTACTATCAACTAAAACTTAACATCCATAGAAATTCAAAGAAAAAAAAAAACCATCGAAATCTCATGAAAAATAAAGATATGACATATTTAGAAAAATTGCAATTTTTGCCCCTTTGACCCCTTGTAGCTCGGAAACGGTAAAAGCTACACAAAATCTGTCATACTACTGAAAGCTTATATCAAGAGGAATCCAAAGAAAAAAATCCCATCGAAATCCGATGAAAAATAAAGATTTTACATATTTAGAAAAATTGCAATTTTGGCCCCTTTGACCCCTTGTAGCTCGAAAACGGTAAGACCTACACAAAAGCCGTTGACATATTACTGAAAGCTTAGATCAAGAGGAATCCAAAGAAAAAAATCCCATCGAAATCCCATGAAAAATAAAGATTTGACATATTTAGAAAAATTGCAATTTTGGCCCCTTTGACTCCTTGTAGCTCGGAAACGGTAAGAGCTACGTCAAATCCGTTGACATACTACAGAAAGCGTAGATCAAGAGGAATCCAAAGAAAAAAATCCCAACGAAATCCGATGAAAAATAAAAATTCTACATAATCTGCAAATTCGCAATTTGGGCCCTTTCGGCCCCTCATAGCTGGGAAAGGAAACAAGTTATCAAAAATCTAATAACTGAGCACCATATTAATTTTTCACAAGGAATCCTTTGAAAAAAAACTGCATCAAAATCGGACTAAAAATAAAAAATTTATTTTTTTTGAGATTTGCCCCTGTTGGGCCCCATTTATCTCGTAAGCGGTACATGCTACGTGAAATCCGTTGGCATACTCCAGATTGGAAATTT
>MJUU01010621.1:11905-23931 GCA_002080025.1 Modiolus philippinarum | reverse complement strand
ACATGCAATTTTACGTCCGAGTTCAGATCTCAGTCACTGTACATGGTAGGATCATCTAACCCTGCATGTGCATGCATCTCTGATAGTAGGTCAGCATCCAGGCAAAATTAGGTCACTTTGACTTATATTTTCCGCTTGAGTGACTTACATTCAAGTTTACGTCCGAGTTCAGATCTCAATCACTGTACATGGTAAGATCATCTAACCTTGCTTGTGCATGCATCTCTGATGGTAGGTCAGCATCCAGGCAAAATTAGGTCACTTTGACCTATATTTTCCGCTTGAGTGACTAACATTCAAGGTTACATCCGAGTTCAGATCTCAGTCACTGTACATCGTAGGATCATCTAGCATGTGTATGTGCATGTATCTCTGATGGTAGGTCAGAATTCCAGGCAAAATTAGGTCACTTTGACCTATATTTTCCACTTGAATGACTAACATTCAAGTTTACGTCCGAGTTCAGATCTCAGTCACTGTACATGGTAGGATTAACTTACCTTGCAAGTGCATGCATCTCTAATGGAAGATCAGCATCCAGGCAAAAAAGTTCATAGCTCAGTAACTGTACATTGTTGGTTCAGGTAACCTTGCATATGCATGCAATTTTGATAGTATGTCAGCATACAGGCAAAATTTGGTTGCTGCGACAACGTGCCATAACGAGGCGAACTTTGTAATCGTTGATTACCTATGTTTCAAGAATCAGTTGTGCTTTTTTCATGAAGATGTAATAAAAATTATATAGAATCTAACACCGGTAACAGTGACAAGACAAGAAAATCTTAAGACACCTGACTGGATTTTTTTCTTCTGGGCGAAAACTGCCAATTCTAGGATGCCGGATTGAAATCTATACGAGGATGAAATTTCTTGTCTTTCACTTGTTTTGTGTTTCATTTCCGACTGCATCATTTTAAAAGTACAAAAATCTACACAGAAATATCATTTCATTCAAGGAGTTGCATAACTATTTTAAGTGTATTCTAGTTTTCTCTGACCTTGAAGGTCCGTGAAGTCGAAAAAAAAAATGGTCAAATTTTTTTACGCGTTTATTTTTATATTTTTGGCTTTAAATATAGCCTTTTTTATACGACCGCAAAAATTTTGCGGTCGTATATTGGTATGGTGTTGGCGTCGTCGGCGTCCGCGTCTGCGTCGGCGTCGGCGTCTGTGGACAGCATAACTTTGCTTCTAATGGACGGATCTTTAGGAAATTTTAGTATGATGTGTCTTGGCACACGCGTAAACAGAGGTTTTAATTTTGAGTTGATGGTCCCGCCCGTTTTAGAAAAAGGGGCCAAAAAGGGGTGAAATTGGGTGTTTTCACATTTTTGACTGTAGAATCTTTATTAATTGTTGGATTTTGATGGGGTTTGTTTCAGTGTACTCCTGAGGAAATTTCCAATCTGGTGTATGCCAACGGATTTCACGTAGCATGTACTGCTCACGAGATAAATGGGGCCCAACAGGGGCAAATCTCAAAAAAATTAAATTTTTTATTTTTAGTCCGATTTTGATGCAGTTTTTTTCAATGGATTCCTTGTGAAAAATTAATATGGCGCTCAGCTATTAGATTTTTGATAACTTGTTTCCTTTCCCAGCTATGAGGGGCAGAATGGGGCCAAAATTGCGAATTTGCAGATTATGTAGAATTTTTATTTTTTATCGGATTTCGATGGGATTTTTTTCTTTGGATTCCTCTTGATCTAAGCTTTCGGTATCAAGTCAACGGATTTGGCGTAGCTCTTACCGTTTCCGAGCTACAAGGGGTCAAAGGGGCCAATATTGCAATTTCTCTTAATATGTCAAATATTTATTTTTCATCGGATTTCGATGGGATTTTTTTCTCTGGATTCCTCTTGATCTAAGCTTTCGGAGGTATGTCAACGGATTTGGCGTAGCTCTTACCGTTTCCGAGCTCCAAAGGGTCAAAGGGGCCAATATTGCAATTTTTCTTAATATGTCAAATCTTTATTTTTCATCGGATTTCGATGGGATTTTTTTCTTTGGATTCCTCTTGATCTAAGCTTTCAACAGTATGTCAACGGATTTTGTGTAGGTCTTACCATTTCCGAGCTACAAGGGGTCAAAGGGGCCAAAAATGCAATTTTTCTAAATATGTCAAATCTTTATTTTTCATCGGATTTCTATGGGTTTTTTTTCTTTGGATTCCTCTTGATCTGAGCTTTAGGGGTATTTTAACGGATTTTGTGTAGGTCTTACCGTTTCCGAGCTACAAGGGGTCAAAGGGGCCAAAAATGCAATTTTTCTAAATATGTCATATCTTTATTTTTCATTGGATTTCGATGGGATTTTTTTCTTTGGATTCCTCTTGATCTAAGCTTTCAGTAGTATTGCAACGGATTTTGTGTAGGTCTTACCGTTTCCGAGCTACAAGGGGTCAAAGGGGCCAAATATTGCATTTTTTCTAAATATGTCATATCTTTATTTTTCATCAGATTACGATGGGTTTTTTTTTCTTTAAATTTCTATGTCTGTAAAGTTTTAGTTGATAGTACATATTCTGCATAGCTCTTACGGTTTTTTATCAGTAAGTAATCAAAAGGGTTGACTTTTTCCCTATTTTGTTTCTAGCTAATAACTGTGTCTAGCTTCTTTTTGTGTCCATCTAATTATTGTGTCAAGCTCTTTACTGTGTCCACATTCACTTTAAAAATTTCAGTGGTCGACATGCTGCGGTCGTATCATGCTGCGCTCGGCGTAGCCCTTTATTTAACAACTCACACGCACATTTTATCATTTATTTTTAGTAAATTAGGATTTGTTTTGCAAGACCTAGTTCGTTCCAATTTCTACGGATAGTATGCAGGTTTATGCCCGCGACTTTTTTTTTTCTTTTATTTTTTTTTTTGCAATCTCTAAAACATATAAATAAAACTAAGCGGAATATGTATTACTTATACGACATCGAAAGTATCTATTTATTTGACCCAGGAAATTAACATTCATTCAGAAAGTTCAATTTCCTGCTTTGCAAAAATATCTTCATCAATAGTTCCTTCCGCACTCCGATACATTTCCTTATGTTATTCTAATAAAAGACTGTTTGGAAAATGTTTAGTCGTTTAGCCATTTTAGCAGCTCTGTATTTTCAGTGTAAGTTGTATCTTTAATTTAGCTTAAAATGAGTAAATGAGTTTTTATATGTGGTAGTAATATTTAAGCGTATCCTTCTGACACGAGTGCGAAGGGGAATGGAAATGTAAAACAAAGACATTTTTTTGGTCAGTATAACATTTAGTCGAAACGTTTATGCATACACTGTCATAGTTTTACTTTGGCCAAAGACATTGTATACATCATAGTAGAGAGTGAAATTATTCCTGTATGTCCCTGCATCAATTAATCAATATCTTTGAAATGGTACCTCCCCAAAACTTAACCTGAAATGCGACAAAAAAACGCAACTTTACTTGTACTATAAACATGAATGTTTCTTTATATACATTTTCTTCCCAGGGGGGTACTCTCAAATTTTACCCATACAAAGGCTCGTCCTAAAGAAAAAATCATACCCACAAAAAATACTAAAATTTGGAAGTATACCCCCCAAAAATACCTATCATAATAATACACCCCAAAAAAATACCTTCCAAAATTTTTAACCACCAAAAAAATACCAAATTTTTTTGAAGTTCGGTCATTTATTTTTTATTGACCAAACTTTCATTGGTCAGCCTGTGCAATGCTATGTAAGACAAATGCAACCATTCTTAGGTTTGTTACTAAGCTGCCAAAGCACTATAAAATGGTGAATGGTCCATCAATGAATAGGAAGCTTGATGCTAAATTATATACAAAAAGGCATATTGCCGCGGTCAAGGAAGTGGCAAAACTTTTAATGTAATGAAGTCAAGATTAACACCCCAAGCTTACACACAGTGTTAGATTCATCGATGTCAAATGTCTACATTGTAGACATATCAGACGTGAAACCCTGACAAATGTATACAATGTTGTCTTTGTACAACGGTTAGTCAGTGAAAGGTTGAGAGCGTGGGAGTTTAAATTCTAATGTCGGTAGATTGAAAGTTTTGCCACTTTCTTGACCGCAGCAATATATTTTTATGCTTGTGGTCAATCTTTTTCAGAAAACTAATGTACCCCATAAAAATAACAACAAAATATGAAATAAACCAAAAAATACCACCATATTATTGTAACCCCCAAAAAATGCTAGCATTTTTTTGCACCCCCCAAAAATAGCAAAATCTAAAATGTTTACCCCAAATGAATAGTCCAAGCCTATGTATAGAAATTTTTTGGGAGTACCCCCCCCCCCCTGGGATTTTCTTATTTCATCCTCCATGTAAATTTTGTACACCTAGGGTTTTATTTACATTTTTCAATCCTTTTATTTGAAAACGTCATCATAGTTGATCTTGAACTTTATCAAATTCAAGATATAAGTCATGTCTACCAGATGACAAGCAAGTCATTCTGGTTTGGACTTGATTCAATAAAAAGATAACAACTTCTAAGCCACTGTATTCTTTGCAAATGCACCTGCTTATTCTAAGTCCTGTGACATGCCAACAATTTTCCTACATTGAAACGATGTACAGATTTGTGTTAAGCTGAACAGGCCTGACAGAGGTCGCCAGTTCAAACTTTTGACCATCACCTCTATGTAATGACTCAGCACGTCAAATTGCCAATGCCTGAATCTTTTCATGCTCATATGTTTCGATAATGTGGATATCATTTTTTCATCAATTGTCAAAATTTTATCTTCTACAGGCATCAGGACATGCTTTTTAAATCTTATATCTATGCAACTTGTACCGTGGACTAAATAACTGTTCGAGCTTTCCTTGGTTTGACATCATCCTACGAGCCGCTAATGGCAGTGTTTATTGACTCCTTTTTAGCTCACCTCACGAAGTGAGGGGGGCTTATGTGATACCCCTAGCGTCGGCGTCCGCGTCCGGTTAGGAAGAATGGTTAAGGTCCATTCCTGCTTACTGACATGCCCCACATCAACTATATTGATGTGCCTGATGCACTTTGGGATGACGACTGGAATGCATGCTTCGGATGCTGTCTCTGACCTACATTTTATGCATGAGCGACTTGGTTAGGTAGAATGGTTTAAGTCCATTCCCGCTTACTGGCATGGCCCACATCAACCATATTGGTATCTATGATGCATTTTGGGATGACAACAACAATGCATGCTTCGGATGCTGTCTCTGACCTACATTTTACGCATGAGAGACTTGGTTAGGTAGAATGGTTAAAGTTCATCCGCTTACTGACATGTCCCTTAGCAACCATATCGGTATGTATGATGCAATTTGGGATGACAACAACAATGAATGCTTCGGATGCAGACTGTAAACTACAATTTATGCATGACTGAATCTGTTAAAAAGAATGATTATAGTCCATTCCTGTTTACTGACATGTGCAACATGTGACAATGCTGCGCAACGAGGTGAGCTTAGCAGGCTGTGGCTGCTTTCTATGTTTCAAACATGGTGTGATGATGAGTCTGATCTTCAAACAGTACATAATGACGCACGTGAAAGTTTATACAAATCGTATAGATATTTTCCCCTTTCTTATATTTCGAGCATTGATTTCGACGAGTACAAGTGGGAACACATAATCCTGTTTTGGAAATAGGCTGTAAGCAAACAAAAATACTGCTTTTTTTCAATAAAAATATCAGACGTCGGAAAATGAATGTCCGTTCAAATTTTATTGTATTATTCATATCTCAGCATCAGTAAGAACCATATTTATTTGGCTGGTTATTAAGATCTTTGAATGATCCTAATATTTTACGAAATGATATGGAGTAAATGAACATGAGACCATAACGCATATGTTAACTCCAACTGCAATAATTTCAATGAACTGTATGGCCATTTCAGAAATTAATTCCTCATCAGCAGCACTTGAACCCAAACAAAGGAAATCCATAATTTCAAAAAATGTTTAAAAACGAAACCAAATCCGAATAATCAGTTATACCAAATATAGATAAGGACAAAACTACGATGGAGGGAGTTGATCCTTAGGTTTTAGAATTTACATAAATTTAGATAAAAGTAATCGAACAAAGTGTACACATGAGATATTATCTCATGTACAAGTACACCATATCTAAGAAAAAATAAAGAGTATACATCTCTACCACGGGGAATTGTTTTACCAACTCCACACTGCAATAAAAGACAAACTCCTGTATTAAATATTTTACGAAAGTCTGTATATAGAGTAGGTACTTCAACGAAAAAATTGAATGTTCGCATTCAATGAATATAACGGTACAAAAAGATAGTTATCTGCTTCAAAAATAAGAAATTGAACTTTTAATCCATAATAAAAACATTAGATCAAGGATCAATTGGCATCATTAAAAACTTACAATTTTTTCCACCTCCGTTTTTTTTCATCGCATTTAACAGTCTTAATGAGAGCTAAGGAAAAACTGGTTAAAATTATTTGGAGTTGCGACACTTTGGTCACTTTTTGAGATTAACTACGCAGAAAATTCAAGAAAACTGCAAAAACAAGTAAAAGTTAAAATTGTCGTGCACCTACGTGCATTCATGAATCTATATGAAACCTTGCAGTTGAAAAGTATGAGTTGTAATTTAAATACGACACTAAACGTGCATCTTCATGCACAATGTCATCATTATGTATTTGTGCAATGAAAATTAATAAATCATAAAACTTTGCTTACAGAATTCTTCGATGGAGTACCTATAAAGAGTCTTCATTATCGACATCGAACAGTAACAGAGGACCGAAAAAATGGATCGGTATAATCCGTGTAAAAACATAGATTTCTTACAAAACATAACAACACAGACTCTATGGTGGCTTTGAGTTGTTATTACTCCTCTTTTTGGTCGTTGTCTCTTTGACACATTCTCCGTGTCCCTTCTTTTTTTCTATACAAAGTTTGGTATTTTGCTCTTTTATTTCCTGTCGCACCTTTTTTTCAAGAATCAGTTGAACTTTATCATGAAGATGTAATAAAAATTATATAGAATCTAACACCGGTAACAGTGACAAGACAAAAATCTTAAGACACCTGATTGGATTTTTTTCCTCTGGGCGAAAACTGCCAATTCTAGGATGCCGGATTGAAATCTTATACGAGGGTGAAATTTCTTGTCTTTCACTTGTTTTGTGTTTCATTTCCGACTGCATCATTTTAAAGGTACTAAAATCTACACAGAAATATCATTTCATTCAAGGAGTTGCATAACTATTTTAAGTGTATTCTAGTTTTCTCTGACCTTGAAGGTCCGTGCAGTCGAAAAAAAGGTCAAATTATTCACGCGTTTATCTTTATATTTTTGGCTTTTAATATAGCCCTTTTTAACAACTCACGCGCACATGTTATCATTTATTTTTAGTTAACTAAGACTGTTTTGCAAGACCTAGTTTGTTCCAATTTCTACGGATAGTATGCGGGTTTACGCACGCGACTTTTTTCTTTTCTTTTTTTGCTATCCCTAAAAAATATTAATAAAACTAAGCGGAATATGTATTACTTAAACGACATCGAAAGTATTAGTGGGGCGGATACACATCAAAATAATTCACTTCGTGATACAAACACCAAAGGAGTAGAGCCACAAAGGACCAAAAATGGCCAAGTATTATGACCAAAATTGAATTGTCACATATTAATGTTAACAGGTCACCATTTCCATCTATATGTATCGAACGTTACGTCTGTGTTTCGTACTCGCATTTCGATGACGTCATAATGGGTTATGACGTTTGACGTTTGCGCCAAGTATGGAGATTTTGAGAAAAATCTGTATATTTCTAACATATTTTCTCAAATTTCAGTTTGGCTACACCCTTCGACTAAAATATTTTCATCTTCAATGAATGAAAAAACAATTATTAAAGTAAATTCAAATGAGTATAACTTGGTCGAAGGCTGTGGCCACTTCGAAAATTTAACTTTTTGCAACTTCCATGTACGGCGGAACACACAAGAAAGTGAATTTTTGAACATTGTAGCAGTCGTTTAACCGAGAACTCCAGATCGATAGCATCTAAAAAGAAATTTTTCTACAACATACGAAGCGCCAAATGATTAAGTAAAATACATTTCTAATATGTGTTTTTAAAGCAAATTTATTTGCCTTTGAATGTATACCCCTACTTTAAGGTAGGAGTGTATGGAATTACACTTGTCCCCTGTAGTCAGTTTTCTGTTTACCAACTTAGCTCATTTTTTTCTTCTCTTGTATGGTAAAGGAACCATTTTTGTCACGCTTTTCTGGCTAATTACTTATCACAGCCACTTCATTTTTAGTGTTGCTATATTAAAAGATCTTAAAACTACATGTATACACTTGTATACATAGTATAATTTCGAGACTGAATGAATAATATATAGATTACATATTCAAATGCCAATAAAATCTAAACATTTATTAGACCTTTTATGTTTTTATACTTGTGTAATACACAATATGAGGTCTAATACGGCCGAAAGAATGTGCAACTTTCATAAGTGCCAGGTCATTGTAATTGTCAGTTACCGGTACAGAGTGGAATGGGAATATATGGAATGCCTGAAAAAATCCGTATGGGTCTAGGAGTTTGCACTAACCAATGCTTATATACTGAAACAACACAACTGTCTAAAAACCACAATGATATGCTGCCAAAAATTTTTAATTTCGAATTAAATGAAATGCCGTATCAAATATGACCATTATTCCCCCCCCCCCCACACTTAACAAAACACTCCACGCACATGATAATGTTTTAAATGCATATACAGAAGCATCATTTCCAACTAGTGCATTATCGTCATGATGTTTCTACAAATCCGGCAAACGGGTTCTTCAAAACGATTTGAAGATACTTGGTCATTACTGGTCTCTCACGGATACTGTCGACAGCTAAAAAAATCACAAATATTTACTTAATCCACATGGAGATAGTTGGTGAGATACTGGTTTTGTCACGCGACAGTATATTGACGACTTTAGCTAATTGAACTGAAACCGCGATCATTTTCCGACTTTTTTGTATGTTTTGTCTCTCATTTTTGTCTCAAGTTTGTTGTCATTCTGTTAGTCATCGTCCAAGCTCTTCGGGTTTTTATACTTTATTCTCATACACATTAGTTTCGAGAAAAAGTAAGGGAGATGCTTGGGTACCCATAAATTGGTTTACTCTCTGCCATGCGTATTTTAAGCCGTTTTCAGATTGACGCAAAATGACAAAATGTTTAAAAATAATGTATCATTTATTGTTTATTGATTTCAATTCAATTCTTTGTCGCATAGTTACAATTTTTAAAGATGTTGCTTGTGTTATACATCTATGCGAGCACCAGTGTCAAACATAGAATAAATTGATATGGCCTTATTCAGATTAAGCAACGTCAGTTATAAAACTAAGATAACCAAATCAAACCAATGTAGGTGCACTGTATTACTAATACAGGATTAGAGACTACAAAATGCATCTAGAACCCTGAATTTTTATTTTAGCATACCTTTTACTATAAACCAGCTCCTACGAAAACCATTTTTCTAAGTGACAAAAGATAATAACTTCACGAATTAAAGCAAGAATAGGTGCCGCCCTTGATGGTGGTATGGTATTGTATGGCCAATGTTTTGGAGCAAATAAATCGAGCCTGCATTCGTTCACCCTTTCAGTAGTACTTGAACGATCATACATAACAACGACAAATTTCTCAATAATCTTAATATCGTCAGATGAAATGGAATCTATCGGCACGTTTAGTTTATAGAAAACATCAGTTGCTTCTTCAAGAACAAGCCCAGCTTGCCAACAGGTTTTTTTACCCTTCCCACCAAAAGCCGAAACTGTGTCGCATTCAGAGAATGCATGGAAAAAGGGTAGACCCCTAGCTTTAGGTCCAAGTGATTTTGAAATGTCATGAATAGGAATCCATCGAAAGTCCTCCCCCTTCCCAAAAGCTATCCTGAGTTTTTCAACGTTCAGTCGTTCAAATACTGATATCCATATTACGACAACATCAGTTTCTGAACTTACTACCATTATCGATTCGCTTCCGTTGACAGCTGCATGTTTTGCATGCAAGAACATGCGCGTATCTGCCTCCTCATGATTGCATTGTGAAATGTCATTAATATCAATGTCATTATTAGACAAAATGTGCTCATCTTTTGTCACCACAATATCAGATGTACACTTTTAATTCAATTTGGCAATCTTTTCTGCAAGATATTCAAATAGCTCTGTTTTATTTTCTTCACAACGCAGAAAAGTGTTCCAGGATTTCGGCGGTCTGCTATTACTCGTGACTTTTCGTCTACCACCTGTTCCACGTTTTTTCTTGTTTCTGCTTTCAAACTATCTACATAGTAAACATAAAAAACGATGTCTATTCGCGAATACTGCTGAGCATGATGCTCTATGTGCGGTAATATCACAGTATCGGCATACTCTTCGAATGTTTGAAATACACCTGGCTGTTTGGAATTCACCAAGGCTGCGCCATCGACAATCAGGGCATCCGAGATCGATTGGACATCGGGTAGATCCAACCTCGATTCTAATACTGTCATCAACTGTGACTTTGTCCCTGTATTCAGAGAACTATAGTTGGACAGAGAAGAGGGATACTTTTGATTTTCGTGTTTGAAAAAGTCGTTTAAATCACATTGTCTTTTTTGACAAGAAATAAGCAAGCACGAAAAAAGGCTATTATCATCTTTCAATATTTCAAGTTTTGTTTTTGATGTACTAAAATTCACTATTGACTTTTTGATAAATAATGGTTATTTGCTTTTAGATATTGGGTCGTTAAATCATTAAAATTTTCAAGAAATTCTGAATACTGACGTTCCCCTATTCCTGATATACGTTTGACAGACTCGGCCGATTGTGTGTCTACAACATCTTTAGTATCGATAGCATACAGATCAGTTGATTCCTCTTCGAATGGGTTACCCATTTCATTTATGTGACCAAGTGAAGTCTCCTTGTACTTTAAATAAAGTTATGTTGAGCAGAAGATATTTCCTCGTGGTGCTTTGATTTCCTGGCTTTGACATTCCCAGACATTGCTGAAAACTCGTCCACTAGTCGGCTTACCTCAGGACCAGCAGTCATCAATCTTGAGGCTTGTTTAGGAGGGGGGTCCCAATATCCCATATCCAAGTAAGTCTGGACTAAAATATCCCTTTGAAAATTGAAGATATTCCATTAATAATTGAAATATCCCGTTTTCCAGAGTCAAAATATCCCATATCCCAGTACTTTTTGCCTTCAATATCCCATATCCCATTAACAAAAGTGGTAAAAATCCCGTATCCCAATATACCCTAAACAAGCCTCAATCTTCTGAGAGCCACAGGATCTTCTGTTAATCCTATGGCTCCCCATCGCCTTTAACAACAGCATTGTCTCATCAAAATTGCCCTAAATCTTGTTTCGTGCTGAGTCATTTCCTTTCTCATTATTTCAGCAGTTTTTGCCAGGTGCATTTTGTCTGTATATTCACACACAGATAAAATAGCAGGTCCAACGTCTTTCTCAAAAACCAACTTCTCTACCTTTGTGATCGGCCTTCAGGTCCGGCAGCGTAGTCAGCAGTCTGTTCGTAAGTCTTGTTTTGTTTGCTTTCTCTGTTGAAGAGAACAAATCTTGACACCTTGAGTCATAAAGTGAACAGAGATCTGCAAGTTTGAAAACAGTACCACCAGGATTTGCTCGTTATGTCTTTACAATATGAGTAACAAGTTCAGCAAACACCAAATCATCAATATCAGAATCTTCTGTATTACCGTCTGTACGATTTCGATTTTTGAATGTCCTGTCTCTGTTGTAAAGTGCAGTAAGACAATTTGCATGGTACTTCAACTCTTGAGCAATTACATCCCCTGCATTAACTTTGCTAGCAGCTTCTTATCTTGCAATGTCTGTGCAAATCTGTTCACTCTATCATTTAGTTGCATAGTCATGTTGACGATCCGGCTTCAGTCTCGTCTTGGATCCGACACTGTCGTTTT
>MJUU01010621.1:0-11596 GCA_002080025.1 Modiolus philippinarum | reverse complement strand
CCGGAGACATTGACAAGCGAATTCTTTTCGACATGTCGTAAACAAAATAATTATATCAATCTATCTACAGCAAAAAGAATTAGAAAAAGATAACGTCAATAAAAATATTTACCCGCCTGATTACTAGATATCAAATAACGCAACTTTGTTTTAATGTATAAAATATCTGTACAAATGTATGCTTGTAATTGAATAAAAACTATGAAAAACTACACCAGTCTAAAGGCCGCGGGGTTATCCTTTTACCAATTTTAACTGACATAAATCATTGAGCACTTTCCTGTATGGGATACAACTAGGTTCGAATAATATGTATCTACACCTAGCCCGATCGTGCATCTAGTGTCATTCAACACCCGTGAGATCAGTACACCATCCGAGGGACTAAAGCTCCGTCTCTCTTGGCTCGGCTCTCCCGCGATGGCACATTCCGTCAATTCGGACACGACACTATGATTATATATCGAGCGAATCAGAGTGTATTTGGGAGATTTTTTGTTTGCAAAAGGCTGACAATAAACCCCATGCCGAGTTTCACGGCAGCGAGTTGCACCAGTGTGCCCTGGTAGTGCAGGCAGCTCGCTCATTTTCTACATATTTGGAAAATTTATATATCAAGAAGCATAATAAACAACAATTAGTGCTAAAAAAACATTTCTGAATTAGCAAAAACAATGACTAAATGATGAGTACGGCTGATCAATTAAAAAAAGAAAAACACCCATAAACGAGGACAAAACAAATAACATAACCACTAACAAATGTGTGGGATACAGAGACAAGTTGTAATTTTAATCAGCAGGGGGAAAAAGTAGGTTGAAACCTGGTTTTAGATCTTCATTTTCATATCAACAGTAATTTTTCGGAGAAAAATGGTCGCCATTTTGTTTTTTGTGATGGCCATCTTGTTTTAGCAGGAAATCCACGTGACTCCCTCTTGATTTATCAACACCAATACATAAGGAGTCTATGTACAAAATTTCATGCTTGTATCACACAGTGAACTATTTCAGTCGATTTTTACATTTAGCAGCCCTACTATATCTATTTATTTGACCCAGGAAATTAACATGCATTCAGAAAGTTCAATTTCCTGCTTTGCAAATAATATCTTCATCAATAGTTCCTTCCGCACTCAGATACATTTCCTTATGTTATTCTAATAAAAGACTGTTTGGAAAATGTTAAGTCGCTTAGCCATTTTAGCAGCTCTGTATTTTCAATGTAAGTTGTATCTTTAATTTAGAATGGAAATGTAGAACAAAGACATTAAAACGCAACTGAACTTGTACTATAGACATGATTGTTTCTTCATATACATTTTTTTTTATTTCAGTCATTCTGTTTTTGGGCTGGATTGAAAAAGAAAATAATAAATTCTAAGCCACTGTATACCTTCTTTGCAAATGCACCTCCTATTAATTCTAAGTCCTGTGACATGCCAACAGTTTTCCTACATTTAAACGATGTCCAGATTTGTGTTAAGCTGACCAGGACAGAGGTCACCAGATCAAACTTTTGACCAACAACTTTATGTAATGACTCAGCACGTCAAATGATCAATATCTGATTCTTTTCATGCTCATATGTTTCGATTAGGTGGATTTCATTCTTTATCCTGCTTTTCTCTTTCATGATTTCTCGAGCATTGCATCAGGCCTAGGCTGTTTGAAATTAATTTCACACCTTTTCTGTCAAAATTAGTTGATTAAGAATGTCAAATTTCACTTTTACCTTTAAATTGTGGTATATGTTTTTACTAGCGATTTGGCCGGATAATGCTACTGAACATTAGGGCAGAACGCGATGATCTGTGGTTTGAACACTTACAATCTGTTGAAGCGATGCTGCCATACTTTTTTGTCGCTATTATTCAAGTTGGACGCCAGTGTACTTGTTGGGTATATTGAATATACCTGAAGATATTCGATCTTTCTTTTGATCTAGAAATTATGAAATCAGACAGAAGTCTGGTACTTTCAACGATATTGCAAAGGGAATAGAGGAATAGTATGATTAATGAGACAAAAAGCAGCGCATCACATAATATGTTCTTGCTCACTTTGCAGCAAAAATAAAGTGTAGAGCGGACGGTGTGCTACGTGAAATGGAATCTGAAAATGAAGATACAGACCCATTAAGTTCTACAAACTTATGCATGGAGTTTCCTCCTTTGTAACAATAACTAAGGAAGTAAAGATTTATATAAATATTTAAGGAGGTAGACATATGTTAAGGGATATAACTCTTAAAAATCACGTTTTGTAAACATGTTCTTAATGGTAAGTACCCGGCCATTTTATTTTGTGGTGTAGCGGAAATGGTCGGGTAGCTTCTTAGCTTCTAAGTANAAAAAAAAAAAAAAAAAAAATAAATGCTTCAGTTTCTTTATGACCTTAAGAGTATTAATATGTTTATTGGTTTCTTTTACAGGTTCTTGTTCAAGGTCTAATATTTCTGTTTATTTTACAGGTTCTTGTTCAAAGTCTAATATTTTTGTTTATTTTACAGGTTTTTGTTCAAAGTCTAATATTTCTGTTTATTTTACAGGTTCTTGTTCAAGGTCTAATATTTCTGTTTATTTTACAGGTTCTTGTTCAAAGTCTAATATTTCTGTTTATTTTACAGGTTTTTGTTCAAAGTCTAATATTTCTGTTTATTTTACAGGTTCATGTTCAAAGTCTAACATTTCTGTTTGTTTTACAGGAACTTGTTCAAAGTCTAATATTCCTGTTTATTTTAAGGGTTCTTGTTCAAAGTCTTATATTTCTCTTTATTTTACAGGATCTTGTTCAAGGTCTAATATTTCTGTTTATTTTACAGGTTTTTGTTCAAAGTCTAACATTTCTGTTTGTTTTACAGGAACTTGTTCAAAGTCTAATATTCCTGTTTATTTTAAGGGTTCTTGTTCAAAGCCTATATTTCTGTTTATTTTACAGGTTCTTGTTCAAAGTCTTATATTTCTGTTTATTTTACAGGTTCTTGTTCAAAGTCTTATATTTCTGTTTACTTTAAAGGCTTTTGTTCAAAGTCTAATATTTCTGTTTATTTTACAGGTTCTTGTGCAAAGTCTAATATTTCTGTTTTTTTGATGCAGTCCGAAATGAAATTATTTCTGTTTATTTTACAGGTTTTGGTTCAAAGTCTAATATTTCTGTTTATTTTACAGGTTCTTGTTCAAAGTCTCATATTTCTATATGTTTTACAGGTTCTTGTTCAAAGTCTAATATTACTCTTTTTGTGCCAGACTACATTTTGTCTGTTGAAGACAAATTACCATTTATGTGTCGACCTGAAGTTAATACAACATCTGTGTCATTAAACAGTCTTTCTCTGAGTAAAAACTCAACATCAGAATGGAAAGAAATAGTGAAGATTTTTAGATATTCGAGTCAACAGAAAATTGTATGGAACAACACAGATGTTCAAAAGCGTTCTACAAATCTACAAATGAACATATTGCAAGATAGTGCAGCTGTACTACAATTCGAAATAAAAGCTGGTCTTGTAAAACGTGAAGATGAGGGTATTTACCGTTGTTGTGTGGATGGAACTACGAGGAATGGTGCATATTTTAAAAGTTTTAGCACTTCTAAATCAGTGGAAATTACAGGTATTGTAAACAAATTCATCTGCCCTTCGTATCTGTGTTCATACTGCAACTTTCTACATCAATATATGATTTGGGCAAAGAATTGTTGTTTAAAGTAAGTTAAGGTTTATGCAGTATAACTATTTCTCCCCGGCTGCTATATGTGCTGGGTAGTCGGGGCATAATACGCTGACCCGAACCTTCTGCTCGTCCGTACGTCCCTCTTTTGGTTTCCAGATAACTTGAGTATCCTTCATCAGATCAACCAAGCATTGTAAGAATTCTTGGCGTATATTGCTTGACTATGATAATGATCTCGTCGATTCGCACTTGGCCGAAGGTGGTTTCAATGCCACGAACATGTGCTAAATCATTTTAATACTTGCTACATTATTTATTTTTGTGACTGTGAATGGCAGGGTGTGGCCTCAAAATGAAAGCGTAAATATTTTCAGTACTTTAGCATGTATGCCATGTATACGTAAAGACTTAATAAAATGTCTTCCAGAAATCTTAAACGTGCAGTACATAACGAACAAGAGGAGGGGCAGTCGGAAACGATAGCTAATCCCCTCGCCCGATTGTTGAATGTTTATCTAATCCATAAAGTTGTACCATTCATGATATGGCTTGTTACTTAAATCTGAGCCAGTCATGCAAGAAATGCAATGACCTATTTCAATCAGGAGCCTCATACCCGTAGCATATGCATCTACTGGTGAAAGATTAATCTTCTACAAGTTGTAGTATCCCAGATCTGGACTCTTACAAAGACTTCAAACTAAGTCACTCATGCATGAAATGTAGGTCAAGGTGACCTAATTTTTATCTGGAGCTTCGTAACTTTACAAATCTACATACAAAATGTTATTCCTCTACGCGTTGTAGTATCCCAGATCTGGACTCTTACAAAAACTTTAACCAAAGTAACTCATGCATGAAATGTAGGTCAAGGTGACCTAATTTTTTTCTGGAGCTTCATAACTTTACAAGACGCATCTACATACAAAATGTTATTCCTCTAAGAGTTGTAGTATCCCAGATCAGGACTCTTACAAAGACTTTAACCTAAGTCACCCATGCATGAAATACATCGGCAAACGAATACCGAAGCAAGAAAAGGAAAGGGGAAATTCTAAAATCATAAATCCA
Source organism: Modiolus philippinarum (assembly GCA_002080025.1). Lineage (NCBI taxonomy): Eukaryota > Metazoa > Mollusca > Bivalvia > Mytilida > Modiolidae > Modiolus > Modiolus philippinarum. The sequence continues at coordinate 6,852 of MJUU01010621.1, read as the reverse complement.
ACATCACGGCAACTCACAGCAACAAGAATTGAGACAGTATGACAAAGACAAAGCAAATAAACAAAAGTGAACAAGAACGCCACAAAACTAAAGCACTGGCAGAAATGTAGGTCAAAGTAACCTAAGTTTTATCAGGAGCTTCGTCATCTACATACAAAATGTTATTCCTCTACGAGTTGTAGTATCCCAGATCTGGACTCTTACAAAAACTTTAACCTAAGTCACTCATGCATGAAATGTAGGCCAAGGTGATCTAATTCATTGCTGGAGCTTCATAATTTTACAAGACGCATCTACATACAAAATATTATTCCTCTAAGAGTTGTAGTATCAATTATCAAGACTCTTACAAAGACTTTAACCTAAGTCACTCATGCATGAAATGTAGGTCAAAGTAACCTAATTTTTATCTGGAGCTTCGTAACTTTACAAGACGCATCTACATACAAAATATTATTCCTCTACGAGTTGTAGTATCCCAGATCTGGACTCTTGCAAAAATTTTAACCTCTGTCACTCATGCATGAAATGTAGGTCAAAGTGACCTAATTGTTATCCGGAGCTTTGTAACTTTGCAAGACGAATCTACATACAAAATATCATTCCTCTAAGAGTTATAGTATCCCAGATCTGGACTCTTACAAAAACTTAACCTGAGTCACTCATGCATGAAATGTAGGTCAAATTCACATATTCTATATATCAACCTCAAGTACTATTCAAGATGCATCCATGGACAAAACCTTGTCCATCTATGACTTGTTATTCAAAAGATATATGGTCTTAAGTTTGAACGGACTGACAAACGGAAGAACGGACGAACGGGCGAAACGCTATATCCCCTCCCCAACTTCTTTGGGCGAGGGGATAATAAAAACAGTCCACGTTGAATATTGAATAACTAGACTTGAATAACTAGACTTTAAAATGCTGTCATCCTTCGACTTAATTGAATGCTAATCAAACGTTTCTTAAAGTTCAATGGGAGGAGTTTTCCCGCCAGATATTTTACATTCATATAAAACATCAAACATGAAAATAACTTCCAATGAACAATTAAAGGGATATGGAGTAAATGTACGTGGGACAAAATCCCTATAACTACTACCGGTATATGGCAAGATCAAGCAAATGGAACAACACTTTCATTGTTGTTTTTCAAAAACAATTTCTGTTCATAAAAATTGATTTTCCGAACCATTTAACTTTTCCATGTATAAAGGTTGCTGGAATGACAACTCGAGCCAATAAAAAAATTGTTTAGGTCATATTTGCACAAATTTAAGTGTGAGCTATCGGTTATGTAAAAGGTATACTAAAATTCAATGCTGTCTTTTAAATACCCCCATGACTTGCTATCAAATGGCATCATATCCCCATCTTTTATGAGTTTGTTATAACTGCATCCCTTTGTCGGGCAACGGATGGCAGTGTTTGTAAGAGTACTTTCTCCGATATGTGGATACATGGATGTAACGTTGTTCAACTTTTAGCTGAGAAATCTATATTAAACTTGAGAACGTGTCTGTTTGACACGGATACCCCACCAATTAATTTATTCCAACAGATAACCATATCGCCAATTAGGCATAACACTAGATTTTGATTTTCTATTTGATGGAATCAGGAAGTACTGTTACAGATGATTGTTATAATAAATTTCGATAAATATTTATTGAGTGATGGACCTTAACGAAAATAGCTCAATTAAGGTTGCTGAAGCATAACATTGAGCTAATTTTATAGAATTCTCTGAATTATGTAGTTCTAGCCATGGTGATTAATATAAAATATCGTTGTAGTGTGTAATTGTTAAAAATGGACCTAAACACACAAATTTTAAAAGTTATTTAAGGGTAAAATGCAGGTCAAAAACAATTTGGATAGTACTCAAGATAATTAATTCACTATACATGTCAGTGATATTTAACAAAAGTCGCTGAAGCGTAAAATATAGGTCAAAGCCACTAAATTGTCAATTACAATCAATGCAATTTGATGAAACTAATTAATTTGATGAAACATCTGTAGTTGTTGATAAATTGACTTAATTGCAAAATTTAACCAAAGTAATTCAATGCTTAAATTGTAGGTCACTGACACCTAATAGATGAATGTCGCAGTAATATCATAATGCTTCAATTCATAGCAATTGGGGAATGGGTTTAAAAGCAAAATGTAACCACAGTTACAGGCATAAAATAAAAATCAATGAATAAAAATGGATAGTAGGAAACACATGGCTGAAAATCATAATTACATGCCACAATCTGCCATGGAACTACACATGAAGAACACGAATAAGACAAAAGTCAAGTCTACGATAGGAATTCGGGACAGACAGACTCGGTACCGGCACTAGCAAAAGCCAGCGGTAGGGTTAAACCGGTTTATGGGTACCCAAACCTCCCCTTTATCTGTGCCGTTTCCCTATATAGTAATAATAAACATACGAATAAAACCCAATACAGGTAGACTAGTAACTCGATGACCACAATCTTTAAAGGAAAGAAACTAGAGGCTCAGAGACTGAGGCTGTATCGTTCACCTGACAAAATGCTTCTATGCCATGCATGACCAAAAATATGTTTATAACCAATGGGTCTAATATTTAGCCGTGTTCTCCTTTAGCACCCGTGTTTTTGTCTGATCTTATTTAAATGAGTAATTTTTGTAAAGGACCTTTCATACATTTAGTTAAATTTGCTTGAATAGTTTCAGAGAAGATGATGAAAAGGATGGCCTTCCGACACCAGGCTCTGATGTTAAACTATGTTCTGCAGTGGAGACCATGTTTTTTGCCAAATCGAAATGAAATGAGCAATATTTGTAAAGGATATTTTGTACATCATTTCTGTAAAGTTTGGTTGAATTTGTTACAGCGGTTTCAGAGGAGAAAATGAAAATGTGATTGTACCATAGGGTGCAATGTTAAACTATGTTCCGCGGCGGCGGCCATGTTTTTTTTATCGGATCCGATCCCAATGAGCAATCTTTGTCTAAGACCTTTAGTACATCATTCCTGTAAATGTTGGTTGAATTTGCTTCAGTGGTTTCAGAGCAGAAGATGACAATGTGATTTTCCCTTAGGGTCCAATGTTAAACCTTAGTTCCTTGCTTGCGACCATGTTTTTTATGGGATCGGAATGAAATGAGCTACCTTTGTAAGGACCTTTATTACATCACTCCTGTAAAGTTTGGTTGAATTTACTTCAGTGGTTTCAGAGGAGAAGATGAAAATGTGATTTTCCCATAGGGCGTAATGTTAAACTATGTTCCCCGCTGGCGGCCATGTTTTATATCGGATCGGAACCCAATGAGCAATCTTTGTCAAAGACCTTTAGTACATCATTCCTGTAAAGTTTGGTTGAATTTGCTTCAGTGGTTTCAGGGCATAAGATGAAAATTTGATTTTTCCCATAGGGTCCAATGTTAATCTTAAGTTCCGCGCTGGTGGCCATGTTTTTTTTATCGGATCGGAACAAAATGAGCGATCCTTGTAAAGGACCTTCCATACATCATGCCTGGAAAGTTTGGTTTTAATTTGCTTCAGTGGTTTCAGAGGAAAAGATGAAAATGTGATTTTTCCAATAGGGTCCAATGTTAAACCTAAGTTCCGCCCTGGTGGCCATGTTTTTTAACAGATCTGAACGAAATGAGCTATCTTTGTTAAGAACCTTTAGTACATCATTCTTGTAAAGATTGGTTGAATATAGTTCAGTGGTTTCAGAGAAGGTGAAAATGTGATTTTCCCATAGGGTCCAATGTCAAACGATGTTCCGCACCATGTTTTTATCAGATCAGAACCCAATAAGCAATCTTTGCCAATGACCTTTAGTACATCATTCCTGCAAAGTTTGGTTGAATTTGCTTCAGCTTCAATGGTTTCAGAGCAAAAGATGACAATGTGATTTTTCAAATCGGGTCCAAAGTTAACACTTAATTCCGCGCTTTCAGCCATGTTTTTATCGGATCGGAACGAAATGAGCAATCTTTGTCAAGGACCTTTAGTGCATCATTCCTGCAAAGTTTGGTTGAATTGCTTCAGTGGTTTCAGAGCAAAAGATGGCAATGGGATTTTTCCCATAGGGTCCAATGTTAAACCTAAGTTCCGCGCTGGCGGCCATGTTTTTTTATCGGATCGGAACAATATGAGCTATCTTTGTTAAGGACCTTTAGTACATCATTCCTGTTTGGTTGAATTTGCTTCAGTGGTTTCAGAGGAAAAGATGAAAATGTGAAAAGCTAACAGACGACGGACGGACGATAGACGACGGACGCCAAGTGATGGCAAAGCTCACAGTGACCCTTCGGGTCAGGTGAGCTTAAAACAATACGTAATTTTGAAAGATGGGTCAAGTGATGCTCGCCTCTAAACTGCCGGCTTAGCTCAAGGAGCCTAGTTTGCACTACGGAAGAAAAATCAAACTCAAAACTTCCCGAAGGTTTGGTCAAGAATCATAAATTTCAGTAGACATTAGTGACAGGTCAGTGTTTCATTAGATCTCAAAGCTAACATAACGGATGCAAGCAGAATATCTTGTCGATATCCCCTATTACATAAAGAATGCAAGTTACGTTCCAACTTTTCTGGGCTTTTAATCAATTTCTTGTATTTTTAACAATATTTCCGTAAAAACGGGGATTAAAAATGCCCTTAGTAATAAGCTGTTTACGAGTATATTTAAAACTAACTTAAATGTATTCTACAACTTATGAAATCTGTAACCCTGTTGTAAAAGTTTGGCTGTGATAGGAAGGTTATGTTTGTGGATTGGGTAGTATTCCTAAAATAAATGTTCCCTAGAACTATCATGGTGAAACATTTTATAGATGCTGAGAAATGAACTTTAAAACTTCTGGGGGGATTGACGGACGGACAAAGGTTAATCTATATCCCCTGTCCACTAACGCAATGTGGCATAAAAATACTATTTTCTGCATTGAAATTATTATTTCTGAATTTCTACAAAAGGCAATCAGCTGAATAACCTGGAAGAAAAATATTCACATGTTTGTAAAAATTCTGCGTTTTTCCGAAAAATTATTTATGAACTATGATGGCAAAAATCATAGTCAGATAGTTTTATTTAAAGTTAAAACTGACGAATAAACGATAGCGGTACATGCGATTGTTTCAAGAGAAAATTGTAAGTAACTAAATCAATACAAGTCTAAATAATTAAAGAATCTCAGTGGGCCCGCTCAGATACCACACGCCCCCAACATACCGGACAAATAAAAAAAAAATGATCAAAAATCTAAGTAACATGCACATCCTTGTTGTATGTCCAGTCAAACTGCAAAATAAAAAATTTCCTATCTGAAAAACTGTAGTATACACGGCGATACAAGCTGTATGCGTCTTGAAGCATGATACAAATAATATCGTGTAAACTATATGTTTTTTTGTGTAGCATGCGACTTTTTGAAGTTGCATGATACACAATTTGGGATAGGACATGTTCTATTTCGTGATACAAGAAACCAATGAAAACCCTGAAAGAAAGGTAAGAAAAGGTTGACATAGTCGCATGCCACTTTTACACACCGTGTAAACTTAAAAATATCATGATTCAAAAGTTGCATGCTTCATGCAACTTGTAATACCGTGTAAACGTTTATTATCATGATACAAAAGTTGCATGCTTTAAGAAGCATTCAACTTGTATCACCATGTAAATGGGTCTTAAGTTGTCTGGACAAAAAGCAATATTATACATAAAAATGACAAAATTCAACAATATATATTTTCTTACGAATTATCAAAATAGCACGCACACCTTTATTATATGTACAATGAAAACTTCCAATCTGAAAAAAAAACTGTGGAAAGAATTTTCGGGACAAATGATGTACCCTATAGGCAATATAATGCATAAAAATGACAAAGTTCAACAATAAAGTTATAAAAAATCAAAATCCAAGTAGCATGCACAATCAATCTGCAAAAAAAAAACTTTCTATCTTATAAATTGTACGAGTTATCTGGATAAATGATGCAAACACTTGATGACAGACGGACGGGCGGACCAGGCCAAAATCTATGTATCCTCCGCAACTTCGTTGCGTGGGGTATAATCATTTGACGTACAATGGTTTAAAACGGTGAAAGTTACAGTGGAGCGATTTTCGGCCAAAATTAAGAAAATGTCGTGTACTCGAGTACTATTTTTGTTGCCTTCAACATTTTTAAATAAATCGAATAATGATGTACTTGTAAAATGCTGATAATGCACAATTATTTTTTCAGACGCAGGTTATATCTCGAACTGTTCAACTTCTGCTAATGACGAAGTGATAGAAAGAGGTTCGTATAATCATGTATAACACACAATATCTCAAGAAAATGTATGAATTCACCGAAACCATCGATTGATAAACAGATAACTGATATAACTCATTTCCCTCTATCCATGAATATCGTTCGAGTCATTCGTAGCTTTATTCCTGTGTTTAGTCAACAAACGTAGAAGTACATCCAATGAAATATTAAAAATGTAATTATTCATAAATATGCTTCATACCAAATACTGTCGTGAAGAGTATTTAGTCTGAACAAGAGGTATCGTAATCCTAATCCCCAAATTTGTCAAATCACATACAAAGATATCACTCACGGGACAGAAAAAAAATCAGAAAAAGCACAAAAGGTGCGAATATTTGTTATTTTCATAAGTACATCATCGGATATGCAAATAGTTGCACATAAGCATATGAATTCTTTTATTTCAATCAGAGACTTATAATGGAACTTTTGAGGATGTTTGAATTTGTCCTAACTTGACTAAAAATTTGGCAGGGGTTGGAAACTTACAAATAAATATTTTAAAGAAATTATTTGAATCCTTA
>MJUU01010618.1:0-17578 GCA_002080025.1 Modiolus philippinarum | reverse complement strand
GTAGGGGTACGTTTAATTGCGCTATAGAATGTATTGGGCATGAAAATTTTAAAAACTTGGGTTCTTTATAAAGCTCATACAATAAGCAATCATTTGATACCTCGTTTTTTATAACTTGAAAGCATTTTGTCAACATTTTGAAGCAACTGAAAGAAAAACTTTAACGAAAAACGAAATTTTCCAAAATTTCTGTAGGTGGGTCTAAAAATGGGCCAAATTCCCCAAGTGCGTGCAGGTTATGCTCGTGTTAACATGTTTTATTTTGAAGAGGGGATGTATGCGGACTTAAAAAAATAGGTGGGGTTCGGAAGTGGGGGGGGGTGCACGGGGGGTTATTCAAGCCCATGGACTATTACACAGAGGCTAGAACAATAAAACACTTAGTAGCTTGTAAAGCTAAGGGTAGTCTTGTCGTACCAAAATTTGTCGTACCAAAATGGACTTCGCCCGTTTTTTGCCATTGATTTTTTCAAATTATAGTCAGTATCATTACTATGTGAAATATGTGATAGAGTTTAAAAATACGACTGGTATTTATGTGCAAGGTTCAAACCCTAATACGATCTTTGGCACTGAGCCTTTTATTACGCCTGTAGTGGCGGTCTTATTGGATGTCATACTGATATGACATGGCCATAGTAATGTTGACGATAGGGCCAGATCTGAACTTGTATATAAAGCATGAACATAAAAATATAAATACATATTGTAATAACAATTGAGTTGTTGTCTAGATGACAAGGTCCTAGCATATATTCCTATGTTGTAGAGACATGGTCAGTTTTTAAGACAAGGTCCTAGCATATATTCCTATGTTGTAGAGACATGGTCAGTTTTTAAGACAAGGTCCTAGCATATATATGTTGTAGAGACACGGTCAAATATGTCCATAGATTTTTTCATAAAATGAACAGTATTTTATTTGATGTTTATATTTTTATACGTTTTCAGCAGTATTTAACGTTGGGTTGTGGAATTCTGTTGGCGAGGCTTCGGATGGAGAGATTTCAGCATTGAGGAAAAAAATTGCCTAAGTATTGTCTGGCTTCTCGTGGAGAAAACAACAAGAAGGTGTACCTGAATGTATTCAGCAATTTCTGTAAGTGGTTAAAATTACACAAACTTTCTTTTTTACCAGCATCAGACATTAATGTTTCTATGTATTTAGTATATATTGCATAAACTGCGAAATCTGGTAGTAAAATAAATCAAATAGTTTATGACATCAGTTGGGCACATACACTTGCGGGATTGACGGATCCTTGTCAGTCTGATTTAGTTAATTTTGTTCGTGAGGGAGCTCACAGGAAAATAGGTCACATGATTGTTAAAAAAGAACCAATCACACCAGATATTTTGAACAAAATTGTTTGTAAATATGGTAATGAACATTGTAGTTTGAAAGATTTAAGAATAGCTGCTATGTGCTTCACTATGCTATTCTGGTTTTTTGCGGTTTTCAGAATTGGCTAATCTGAGGAGATCCGATATTACATTTTTTCCTACTTAAATAAAATTGTTTTTGGTTAAAAGTAAGACTGATATTTATAGAGAATAGAGGGATGTTCTTATCGCCAAAACGGGTTTATCTACATGTCCAGTCAACATGTTGAATTGATATCTCAGTTTAGCCAATATTGAAAGCACATCACAAGATTTCATATTCCGCTCTTTATTTTTTATGTAAATCTGAAAATGTTTACAAACTGCGTAAATCTTGTCAACTTTCATATACAAGATGCAGAGAAATTACTTTAAGCCTTGGAAAGCATAGGGTTAGATAAAACTAAATTTGGGCTGCATAGTCTTAGGTCTGGTGGTGCCACAGCTGCAGCAGCCGCAAGTATTGATGATCGTTTATTTAAGAAACATGGGCGTTGGAAGAGTGATAAGGCCAAAGACGGTTACATTAAAGAAAATATTTCAGATAGGCTACTTGTTTCCAAAAATTTGGGTATATGAAATTTCAATTCCTTTTTTCCCTTTCTTTGCATCGAGGGCTTTGCTGTAGACTGTCTGGCGAGCTGTTCCTATAAACAGGTGTTGAGTTTTATTTTATAAATTATTTATATGAAAAAGAAAGGAAATGGGGGGTAAATTTCAAGGAGACAACATCCCATATCCAGGTTAAAACGACCCAAAACAAAATATCTAGGGGTCACCATATGGTCTTCAACACAGTGAGGAACCTCACATCATATAGTAAGCCCTAAATGGCCCCGAAAGGTAAAAAAGTGAATAAATAAACGGAAACAAACCACATCCAATAACCCAAATATCAAGAAACTAAAATTTTATAAGAAGACCAGGACAAGCCAATGACCAACATATTCCTGACTTGGGACAGGCGCAAAAATTGCGGCGGGGTTAAACTCGTTTTCTTGGATCCAAACCCTCCCCCTATGTGTCGTGAATGGCTAAAAATAAATACACAAAAAGACTCACTTTATGTTCGTCTGAGTTCACGAAATAGAACATAAATGTTTATATGTTTAAAGAAGGATCTATACACGTGCTGCTGTTTACGTCAAGTCTTCATTGGTCTTTAAATATGATACGATGTTGGTATGATAAGGTATAAGTTTACTCATGTCTAGCTCGTGCTAGAGCGGGAAAGAAAATAGTTTACGTGGTAAATGTGTTCCGAGATTTTAAGTCATTCGAGGTTCGCAGTACAGCAAAGACGTCCAATTTTCCCTCCCGCCCACCCGTAATGGCATTTGGATGAAATTACAAATGTTTACATAAATAAAATATCAATTATAGGAGATTGTTTATATTTTTATTAGTAATGTATTGATGTATACTAGATAACGTTTTACAATATGATTACTTTTTAACTCGTAAGCCGAAGGCGGAGAGTTGTTAATATGACAAGAAAAAATCACGTGAGGCTTCAAGCCTATTAACAGCTCTAAAAGATGATCTCCCTGCTTCCGATAAAATATAGTGCGCAAGTTTCTATCAAAATCTCATACATTGTGTATTTAAGTTATATTTCTTCATTTTCTTCAGTTGAATACAGTGTTGTGATATTATATTACAATATGCATGTTTATTAAATTAATCGTGTTTTATTATATTGCGTCTCGGATCAACGAGCCTGCCGCGCAGTTGCATAATGCATCGGTCTGTATGTTTGATTTACCTCCCTTTGTACACTATTCGAAAACATAAATAATTTTATTCAAAATAAATTGCTTTTTTTTAAAAATGCACAATCGACATACATACGAAATCACAACATCCGATTATTTTCACGTATTACGGAATAAATTATTACATGCAGACATATGCAGCAGTTCTTTAGTTGACTACGAAGTTTTGCCACGTGTAGATTTTCAGGGCTTTCGAGTGTTGATTCTTTTGTAGATTGGATTTTTGTATGTTAATTTCCATGTTTGATGTATATTGCCATGCAGCAGCGGCCAAGACAGATTTTGATATTTTGTTTAATAAAGGGCTTTGCTGTACACTGTCTGGCGAGCTGTTCCTATAAACAGGTGTTGAGTTTTATTTTATAAATTATTTATGTTCGTCTGAGTTCACGAAATAGCACATAATTTAATTTAGCTGTCACCTTTGATCAATGTTAAATTATTTGTTCAGACATAAGTGCTAATCATATTTGTAAATATCTTTTAACTTTCCCTGTTAAATCTTCTTTGGCAATATGTTATGTAATTGAAATTGTTTTATATACTTGGAAAATTTATGTAAAAAGTAATTTTGGCAAGCGCTTGTTTCGAGGCTGACATATCCGACTCAAGAATAAAATTGTGGAAATCTTAGCAGAAGTTTTATTCAATATTTGTATTAATATTATATGTTGATATTGGACACTAAGTTCTTGAACTAGAATACAAAATATAAACACTCAAAATCACATGAAATTCCGGCATTATAAGATCTTAAAATATAAAGTCCAATTTTTAACTTAGTTTCCCATTTGCGGTCATTTTGGATGAGGTGCAGACTTGCCGAACACATTTTCAACGAGCACAACGCAAGGACTTTTATGACCAAGTTTGGTTTCAATTAACCCTTTTTTGTCAACGGAGAAGATGAAAAGTTTACGACGAACGGGCGGACGACAGACGCCAAGAGATGCCTACAGTTCATCCTTGCTTCAACCGCTCAAAAACAACATATCGTTGAACGATCAGCATCGACTATTGAGTAAATGAAAGGATACTTTCATTAACTAAGACAGCTTTTCGGTTGAACTTATTTCTATTTACTATTCTACAATTAATATGAAATTTTAGAGATGGGAACTAGAATGCAGAAACGAGTCCTTGAAATATAAGTAAGGTAATATTAGACCTGGGATTGGATTGGGATTGGGACTTATTGTATAGGTATACACTTGCTCAAAACCAATCTTTGTATTAACTTGAAGTGTATGACAACTGTTTCACTAGGTTTTAATGGACGAAAAAATGATAAGTAATGAAGAACTGATGTATTGATTTTTTGTTATAAAAGAACCCTTTTCGATGAAAATAATTGATCTGAATTCCCGTCTTTTTTTTTCTTTATCCTATCATACAATTGGTAGGGTGCCCAATGTTCAAAATAATAAAATACCAAAACTACTGTTAGTTTCATGTTTTTGGTTTGAATGCTAAACCAACCATTTAATTTCGTATTTTTATTTGTTGTAGAGTGTTCCCATGGTCAAAATTTCTATTTATATTAGGGATGTCAACTGAGACAAAATTTAAGACTCGAGTACTCGCTAGGAAATAAATTGATTGATAATCCTTGTAGATAATGCATCAATAATTGCATCACAGTTGCCTAAATTAGGTAAAAAAATAGCCCAAAAAATAAGGGTACAATATGACATCGCAAAATACATGTCCTATAGAAATATTTTACTTTGTTCTAGCGCAATTTTACCCTTATTTTTTTTTTTTTGGTTAGTTTTGTATCTAAAATTCAAACGACTATGATTGCATTGTATGAAGAAAAATACCTCTTAATCATGTTTTAATACAACAGACATTTGATCGTTTGTCTCATTTAATTTTTGTCCATGATCAACAATAATGCTATCAGTATCTAATTAACGGCTTTTGATTTTAAGCGCTGACAAATCATCACAGATCAATACGTTAATTCACGTCGTTTTTTGACATTACCAGTTTTGACTTTACCCTAAATTGACTCACTGACAGTGCGACAGGTGCTGGATACAAAGCAGAACATGCTTACCCTTCCGGAGCACCTGATGTCACTCTGTTTTTTTGAGAGTTCACACTGTTAGTGCTTTAGTTTTTTGTGTTGTATATGTAATTTTCGTGTGTTTTGTGGGCATGCGGTGTCTTTGGTCTTCCGTCTTCTGGTGTTCTCGCTTTTGCCTTATCTCTGGACTTTGATTTATGTAATCTTGTGCTTTGTTCGGTATTCTACTGCCGTTGTTTTGAGAGAAAACAAACAATGGTATAGTATACATGTGAAACTCAAGAATCTCGACACTACATTGGATCTCCACAGGACGGGATTAAGAATAAAAAAATGTTTGTTGTTGAAATTTCTATTTCTCTATTTTGTAACTAAGGGTCCCGCAAAAGTTTACATTTCACTTTTTTCATCAGACACATGTTTGAAATATTAATAAATGGCATATTTCGATATTGACATTTAAGAATTTTAACGGTTAAAATCTAAAATCGCTACTGTGACGGATGCTCTTTACGTACTAATCACAGCTATGCGCTTTGAGAAGACATAAAATACGTTCATCCCAGATATCAAAATAGAATACTGAGTACTCGAGTACCGATTTTGCTAATCGATACTCGGAACGTTCGAGCGATACTCGAGTAGTCGAAAATTTGTGGACATCCCTAATTTATATAAAGATGAAAGACAAATCATCTTTTCCATGTAAGGTTCTAATTTTTTTTTCCAACTTGTAACATTCTGTTGGTGAATTTTTTTTTAGTTGCATGATAATTTTCAAAATTATTGTAATTGAGATTTCATTTCATTGATAAAATGTGACCTTAACAAGTAAAATAAATACTCTAAGTTATACAGTTCAATGAATGTTGAGGATTATACTGGAGTCACCATTTTTTCAATAGCGAACTTACACCTAAAATTTCTGATTCATAATTGTGACTCTGTTATTACTGAATCAGAATGTCCAAAAGCTTTTAAAACATTTAAAAATAATAAAAGTCCCGGTACAGATGGTCTTACTGCTGGATTTTACAAATTCTTTTTGGAATGATATTAAAGTTTTTCTGGTTGAAAGTTACCAGTACTCCTATATATCAGAAACACTCTCAGTTGATCAAAGAGGTGGAATTTTGACCCTCATTCCCCCAAAAGATAAAGATCGAACCGTTCTCTCCAACTGGCGCCCATTCTCTTTGTTAAATTTAGATTACAAACTTATAGCTAAAGTTATAGCTGAATAAATCGGCAAACGAATACCGAAGCAAGAACGAAGAAAGGGGAAATTCTAAAATCATAAATCCAAAATAACGGCAATTCACAGCAACACGAATTGAGACAGTATGACAAAGACAAAACAAATAAACAAAAATGAACAAGAACGCTACAAAACTAAAGCACCAGCAGTGTGAACCCCTATAAAACTGAGGTATAATCAGGTGCTCCGGAAGGGTAAGCATGATCTGCTCCACGCGTGGCACCCGTCACACTGCCAGTGAAAAGTCCGGTTTTGTCACAGTCGGTGTTAGTCAGTCCGGTAACAAACTCTGGATCTACCCAAAGATATCTGTTCTCATTTGTGAAACAGAGACATTGTAATGGTCTGTCAAATCGTGGTGACGACCGTAAAACTTCTATCGTGACAATTGCAACAGTGACTGAACATACCCTTGATGTATAAGTTTTTGAGACAGTAATTTCGCTCTGTTGACAAAATCGCTGTACAAACTACAGGCACGGCAATAGCGAATGAGTTGTGAAATGTACACGCCATATGCCGGAGAAGTTGGAATATTACTGCTCAAATACGGGAAGTTCACAATTGGAAAGTCGAAATCATCACGCTTGTCGTAAAGTTTTGTTTTCAGACGTCCAGATTTGTCAATGTAGAGGTATAGATCCAGGTATGATGCTGATGATGGTGTATCAGTGGTCTCTTTAATTTCGAGTTCATTTGGGTATATAAGATGAAGGTTATCCTTAAATTGAGGATTGTTCAATGAAAAAACATCATCTATATAACGGAAACTGAAATTAAAGGATTTGGCTAGCTTATTGTCTTTTTTCTGAACTAGCCCTTGTATGAACCTGGCTTCATACGAATATAGAAACAAATCTGCTAAAAGTGGCGCACAATGAGTCCCCATAGGTATCCCTATTGTCTGCTGGAAAACTTGTCCTCCAAATTCTACAAATATGTTATCAATCAAGAATTCCAGCATTGCAATGACATCCTCCTCTGTATACTTTTTGTGTGAAACAGTGTGATGTTTAACAAAATAGGTCCCATCTTTACCTATCACTAAATATGAATATCTTCTTTCACCCTTTTCAGTAAAGAAAGACTTATGTATTAAATCCCGGAGTACTGACTTTAGCTTATCGTGTGGAAGAGTTGTATAGAGAGTAGAAAAGTCAAAAGTTTTGACAATGTTGCAGTGGTTGAGTTCAGTTGAAGATAGATATTCTAATAAGTCTTTTGAGTTTTGAGAATCCACATCTGATTCACTCCACTTGTTGAGTATACTTTATCACTATATATCTTGAGGCCATCTTTGACTGCAGTAAGTAATGAAGTGAGGAGCTTAGAAAGAGGTTTTTTTGTGCATTTGGCAGACCCAGCAATGTATCTCTGTTTGTAAGGGCATTTATGTAATTTGGGTACCCAGTAGATACAAGGCAGATTGTTGTTCTCTTCACTCAAACTGAAAGGACGAAACTCCAATTTTCAAGGATTATTTGTTCAGACCAAATGGGATACGTCACAAATAGATATATTGGTGATGATTTACGATTAATTTCGGATGTTATTTTTTATGCAAACTGGAAGAATCATCCGGGGCTTATTCTGATTTTGAAAAGGCGTTCGACACAAGGGAGTGGTCATTCATCCAAAAAGCGTGAGAAACATTTAATTTTAATGACGTGTTTAGAATATGGGTAAGAGTTTTATATACCAACATTTCAAATTTTGTAGTAAATAACGGGCATAGTTCCGATAGTTTTGACATAGAGAATGGCGTACGTCAAGGTTAGCCTTTATCACCTTTTCTTTTTATTTGAGCATCTGAATTATTAGCCATTAATATAATAAATCATCCAGACATCAATGGTATTGAGATTGGAGATGTTGTACTTTTAAAGACTTTGAATATTTTTCAGGGCTTAAAGTTATTTTTTCCAAACCGGAAGTCGTATGGATTGGAAAAGACAAATATAACAAAAGTGGTTCTTTACCCATAAGATGGGTTACCTCCTTTTCTACTTTAGGATTAAAATTTAATGTTTTAAATTCTAACGACACTAATAATTTAGATAAATATATAGAGCATATGCAAAACGTCCTGCGAATGTGGCTGCCGAGACAGCTATTATTGATAGGAAAGGTTGTAATTCTTAAATCTTTAGCTATATCAAAACTCATTTATGTCATATAGTCCTCTAAAAATTTTGATGTCATCCAGGCAAACATGAAAGATGGAGGATTGAAAGCGCTAAGTTTTGAGGAAACAATTCATAGCGCTTAGAATTATGTGGATAAAGCTATTTATGTCAGAAGATGAAGCAAGGTGGAAGGAGGTAGTCAAATCATTATTTATTCCATTAGATTTGGCCGATATATTTTTCAGTCGATGCGATCTAGAATGTTTAAATTTAAACATTCCTTTATTTTACTGTCCAGTACGAGCGGCATGGACATCTTTGAAATCCGTATTTACACCAAAAGATACTTTTTCAGTGGGAGAAGAATTCATTTGGTTCAACCCCTTCATTAAAGTTGATAAAAAAGATTTTTTTTTATCTTGGTATCAAAAAGGTATAAATTAATTAACGATATCGTTGATGAAAGTGGACGTTTCCTGTCATATTGAGAATTGAATAGAAAATTTGATTTAAAATATTAGCTTTTTAGATATGCTAACTATCATATCCGCAATACCAAAATCTTGGAAGGATATGCTTATCAAAAAAAAAAAATTCTTCATTGATAGTTCGTCTTTTAAAATTGTTTTCAAATTTGATGGAAAACTACTCCCCCATTGTAAAATTACATCTTCCAATGTTCGTGATGTTTTTCTAAAAAAACCAAATTTGAATAACTATGTGTATTACCTTATTGATATATGTTTTGTAGTTGAAAGCAAAAATTTATATAAAAAAGACCTTAACAAATAACTAAAACATCGGGATTTGATACGCCATGACCTCTCTCCAAAGATTCATAATGCAGTCGGTGCTTTCCCGTTTAACGTTATTCAGAAAAATCGTCTCTCCGGCACCCTACTAAAAACGTAAAAGATTTTGATGGATCCTACATTTTTGTTCACATGTAACAAATTATCTTATGTTATTTTATAAATCACAGTAATTTTTTTTCAATATACAAAGTGTTATGTCACGGTTCCAACTTCTTTGTCGTTAACCCTTCCGGAACACTCTTTTTAAGAGTTCACACTGCTAGTGCCTAATTTTCGGATGTTATTTTTGTGGTGTTCGTGTGTTTGGTGGATATGTAGTGTCTTTTGTCCTCCGTCTTCTAGTGTGTGGTGTCTTAACTTTAATTCTTTAATCTTCTGCTTTGTTCCTTAACAAGAAGAAACTATTTGGGGCAGATAAGATCAGTAAAAATGGTTTTTATGATTTACAAGAGCTGATGTAACAGATAAAAGAAAAAGGACATGTAAAGTCAAGTACCCGGCTTTACTCCTAATGGAATATGCTGACGTTGCTTAAAACTAGAGGTTCACATGAACCTGTATCGCTCACCTGGTCACTGGTTTTATTCATTGTATAAAGACCACCAATTCATACTATAAATCAATTCAGCAGATGTTACATTTTCATTCTTGGATGAGGTACAAACTAAAAATCACAAACTTTGGAAGGGATCACCCAAAGACAATTGTAACCAAGTTTGGTTCCAATTGGCTCAGTAGGTTCAAAGGAGAAGACATTTGAATGCATTTCCCATAGAGTCTCTATGTTAAACTATGTTCCATGCTGGCGTCCATCTTGGATGAGGTAAGAACGTAAAAATCGCAAACTTTAAAGGGGACCACCCAAGGACTATTGTGACCAAGTTTGGTTCAATTTGGCTTGGTAGTTTCAGAGGAGGAGATCTTTGGATGCATTTCCCATAGGTTCCCTATGTTACACTATGTTCCCTGCTGGCGGCCATCTTGAATGAGGTATGAACATAAAAATCACAAACTTTGAAAGAAAACATCTAAAGACTATTGTAACCAAGTTTGGTTCCAATTGGCTCAGTGGGTTCAGAGGAGAAGACATTTGAATGCATTTCCCATAGGGTCTCTATGTTAAACTGTGCTCCACGCTGGCAGCCATCTTGGATGGGGTACAAAGGCAAATATCACAAACTTTCAAGGGGACCACCCAAGGACTATTGTGACAAAATTTGGTCCCCATTGGCTCAGTGGTTTCAAAGGAGAAGATCTTTGAATGCATTTCCCATAGGGTCTTATGTTAAACTGTCTTCCCCGCTGGTGGCCATCTTGCATGAGATACGAATCTGCTGGACATATGTAGAAATTGTAGTTCTGGAAAACCTCAACACTTTTGCAATTCACATTTAACCTTTATCTCAAACAGTTTTTGAAATAAAAGTAAAAACGTTCAAAAATTGTGAAAATTCAAAGAAAAAGCGATAATAACTCCTATGTGGGTTGTCAGATTTTCTTCAAAATTGCAGAACATGTAGATCTTACTATGGTGACCATTTTTGTTACACAAGCTTTACTTCTATCTTCTATCATATTCAATATATAAGACCAAAAGTAACGAAAAACTGAAAATTTTACGGAAAAGGGGCAAACGGATAAACGGATATTCTCCAAAATTGCAGGGCAGGTAGATCTCATCATTCTGATTAGTTTTACTCCGTCAGAATTTTGATATCTGTAATGGTTTTCGAGTAATTTGCAAAAACAGCAATTTACCCCTATGTTCTATTTTTAGTAACAGCAGCCATGTTGTTTAGTGTACGGACATAAAAATCACAAACTTGAAAGAGCATACCCTGGTAATGATTCAGGCCAAGTTTCGTTAGTATTGGCTTAGTAGTTTCAGAGGAGAAGATCTTTGAATAAAAGTTAACGGACGGACGGACGACGGACGCCGAGTGATGGCAAAAGCTCACATGGCCTTTGGCCAGGTGAGCTAAAAATCGGCTTTCAATAAACGCCAGTATCCTACTGGCCTTATGTTATTCTCCTGAACGCACAATCTACAAGACATAAACAAGAAACATAACATCAAAATGTTAAAAGTAGTACAAATGATTTCATTACCACTCCATATCTATGAATAAAAGAAAAAAAGATTTAAAAGAGTTCACAAACCAAATAGTAGACTAAAAGTCTGTTTCACTTCCTTTAGATAATGGAAATTTTACAATTTTTGCTTTATTTGAACATAAATTTCTTTAAAGTTTTGCATATAGATCAAGAAT
Source organism: Modiolus philippinarum (assembly GCA_002080025.1). Lineage (NCBI taxonomy): Eukaryota > Metazoa > Mollusca > Bivalvia > Mytilida > Modiolidae > Modiolus > Modiolus philippinarum. The sequence continues at coordinate 5,919 of MJUU01010618.1, read as the reverse complement.
GACCAAACATAACTGAAAAATTGCACTGTTGCAATTAAAGACTTGTATCTTCGGTATTTCGTTATTTGTAAATACCGCTGTATACGCTGAATTTTCCATGATGGTCCAGGATTGGGAGAATACCCGCCAACGTCGCCAACGTTCGCCAACGTCGCCAACATTACTAATGATTTCCTTGTTACATGCAAGACGAACATCCGAAATGTAATATGTCGCCAACATTGTGCTCGAACAAGGCCCCTGTCGCCAACGTCGCCAACACCGCCAACATTCATTATTGATTTCCTTATTACAAGCAGTGCGAACATCCGAAATGTTATATGTCGCCAACGTCGCCAACATTGTCCTCGAACAAGGCCCTTGTCGCCAACGTCGCCAACACCGCCAACAATTATTATTGATTTCCTTATCACACATGTTTTATAAGCATCCGAAATGTTATGTGTCGCCAACGTCGCCAACATTGTGCTCGAACACAGCCCTTGTCGCCAACGTCGCCAACGCCGCCAACATTCATAATGGATTCCTCATAACATAAAGTGTGAACAATCAAACAGTCACATGTTTCAAATGCTGACAACATTTCTCTCGAACAATACCCCTGTCGCCAACGTCACCAACACCGCCAACATTACTATGGATTTCCCCTGTTACAAACATTGTGAATAATCAAACACTTAAGTATTGCCAACATCTTGCAACAAAAATACAAGCATACTGTAGTTTATATTATGGCCTAAAAATGAAGAACTGTGATCAGAATACTGTTTTTTTTTATTTAGTTTTGTATTTAGTATAAGGCAAAGCTCTTATTACTGTAGACTAATGGTTTAAAAAGTGTAACACGCATTGATCAAGAGAAAGTATGATGTCGAGTCGTTTAGACTCTATTTACGCCCAAAATTAGTTCGAAAAGAATTATCAGTCTCGAAGATTGTTCAGAATTCTTAAATCCCAATTGAAATCATTGACTGATTGGAACAACAAAATAAATTGCTATATTCATATATGCTTTCAGTATATCATGTTTGTTGCTCCAGTTCTCTCATTCTAAAAAAAAAGTTGCACCTACATCATATTACTTAGGAAAGTGTTGTTTTATCATGTTTAAGCATTATTTGACCAATAGGTCCTACTGTAAAGTAATTGTGGTTTTATCAATTACCAAGGATTAGTCTCATTATACAAATCCTTGCAATTACAGACATATATATAGTGATAATGGGCAACCAACAATGTTTTTTTTATGGTTGAAACGTTATCATTTTTGTAACTAACATTGGTTTGTTTTACCGTTGTGAAACCCATGCCATTAAAAATTCTAAGTTTACACTAACCTCTGAACAGCTGAAAGTAAAACATGCATGCATGCATGGACCAGAGTTTGATTAACACCATCAGGATATTAGTCATAAAATCTACCTAAGAGTTGCTGAAAATTAGCATTCAGAAAGCATGATTTAATGAGGGTTTGCTTACTCATGCCAAGAAGTGTTCTTTTTATCTTTTCTGATATAACAAAATAGAGAGTATATAGTTTACGGGGAACGGAATCAATGTTAAATCAGTGCAATATGACATCTGAAAACTCGTTTCTGTCTCCGAAGATATAGAAGTCCGAAGCTCAACCACAAGAAAATATACTGTCAGCAGTTGTCGCTTCATTTTAGATATTTATTGTGCATTCTACTTTTTCAGCCACTTAACTGAAATGCCGTTAAATTTTGAAATGATGGCAACTAAATGTCATCTGTAAAATATGTTTTATGGGTTCCTGAAAAACACTGAAAGGTGAGACAGTTCAGTTCAAAAGAAAATACCCCCTGTAAACTATAGTGTAAAGATGCACCTACCAAAAGATGGATTAATTATACTAACAACAACAACCCCCGTGTTACCTCAATATTCTATGGGTAGGGATGAGGTACGTACTGGGACTGTATGCAGTCTGCCAACCCTATAAGATACTGTCACAATTACCGCAGTCCTGAATTTTGCACTGTATGGGCTCATATGCCATTGAGTGGGTAAATGCAACTAACGTCATAATATATGTGACATCTTGATTAACTGTCGTACTACGTCATTTGTGCTGGAATTAACTTTATCATTTTTGAGGCTTGTTTGGGTGGGGGGGTCCCATTCCCATATCCCAGTAAGTCAGGAAGAAAATATTTCTTTGAAAATTAAAGATATCCCATTAATTATTGAAATATCCCATTCTTCATAGTCAAAATATCCCATATCCCAGTACTTTTTGTCTCAAATATCCCATATCCCATTAACAAAAGTGGTAAATATCCCGTATCCCAATATACCCTAAACAAGTGTCATTTTCCACTATAAGTTGTAGGAACGCAATTATCATGAAAGGGTCTATTCAGAAATCTAGAAATATATTAATATCATTTTTAACTTTAACATCATGGGTTTCTTGGACCCTTCAACCTCAATAGCTTGAACATCTCCTAGCTATATTTTCATCAGTCCTCCTTTTGTTTGGTGTAAATTTGCATGAGCCATCCAAGTTCTACTTGTATTAGCATAAAATACCTCTATTTTTTTGGATTGCAAATTTTTTGCTTTCCTTGGTTAAAAACTTATGTAGTTTAATTATGACTTGGGCGACATTGGCGAGGGGACGACCATTTGATTTTTAGGGGTGGGGTTTTTCACGATTTATTACATCATGAAAATCTCTGACAAATTATTTATTTTCACCAAAATTCTTTATTTATTTAAAGAGGATTGCCGACAGCCTAACATGCGTAAATGCTACGAGAGGTTCTCCTTCATAGCTATTTATTTTATTGTTCAAATGGGCATTTTAAAAAATACTTATTTTCACGACAAATGGACTAGAATATTTATTTTCACTGGCACCAAGATTGATAATTACATAGTCACCCAAGCCCCCCCCCCCCTTTGAAAATATAAAAAACCAAATGGTTGTACATGTCCCCTTATGTGAACTGGAAAATATTTTTCACATTTTAGTTTTATTGATTTAGAATCTGCATGGTTTTAACAGCTTTTTTTCACACGAAACTGTAATATTAACATTGACACTGGTATGACTGGGTTGACTATAAAGAGGTTTCTAAAGAAAGGTGTTGACATTCTCTTTACGGTAAATAAAAAAATAACCTTGTTCGATGTACTGGAAATAATTTGGTCAATGTACGATGTACTGGACAAATAATAAGAATATTATGCAAAATACCTTAATTTATCGAAAAAAAGTGTTTCTGATCAAACTGCATTTATTTCTGAGACGTCATTACAATCCATTGTTTGGATCAATTAAGATGCAAAAAATAGTCGACCACAAAAAATTTTGTGTTCAGTGCCAAAGTTGTAACTCAATTAGTACATATAAACTTTTGTTTTTCATATCTGTATTAATAGGATTTTTTCTTCGGATTTCTTTTGATGTAATCTTTCGGTTCAGCCAGTCAATATATTTTGCGTAGCTTTTACAATTTTGGATCATAACGGTATCAAAAGGGCTTATTTTTATATTGCATAGTTTGTGCCCAGCTAATTACTGTGTCAAGCTCTTTATTTTGTCCATCAAATGACTGTCCACATTCATTTTAAATTACACTGGTTCAAATTCCAGTGGGTCGTCATGCTGTGGTCATATCATGCTGTGCTCAGCATAGCTCTTTATTTTCTGTAGGTTTCTTATAGCATGTAAGCATGTACATGTATAAAAATATTCATTAAACAATTGAAACCATATTTAATAAACAAGAGGCTCAATGGGGTCACACCTGTTTCAGAAAATGGGCCAAAAAGGGGTCAAATTTGTGTTTTTTATTTGGCTGTAGAGATTTTAATTATTATTTAAGGTATTTTAATGGGGTTTGTTTTATTTTATTGAAATTGTGCAGCTATAGTATATGGACGGATACCATAAATTTACCAGTTAAGAGACCAAGAGTGTGAAATTGATTTTTTTTTTGTCAGATGTTGATACAATTTTTTTTTATTATGCCCCTAGATCAAGGATCATATATGCAAAAAAAATCAGGTCCGGTCAATATTAAGTGAACAAATAAAGGGATATGGAGTAAATGTACATGGGACAAAATCCCTATAAAAACATAGTAATATTAAGCAAATGGAACAACGCTTTTATTGTTCTTCTTCTGTCTAGGTTGCAGAGTTCAGAACTTGTTGTTGAAGTAAAGGAACTGTTGGGGGCAAATGTAGTGTTTTACAAACATATATTCGTACATTTCTGCAAAATAAAAGCTGTCAAAAGCCTGTCATTATAATGTATAAAAAACTCTCCAGTCATTCTGGCCAATGTTTTTAATTTCACAGTTGAAAATTCAAGTTTTTTTTTGTTGATTTTTTTAGAATATTCTGTGCATAAAATTAGTGTACTCCTATGTCAAACACAATGAACTTGATGATATATTTGAGCATTTTAAAGTTTAAGGATGAGCATAAGTTAAATTTCAACACAAATTATAAAGCTTGACATTGTTAGGGTGTCTCAATGGTATTATTGCGCCCTTTTTCAGTTTAGAAATTTAACAAAATAGTTAAATTGTATTTAAAAATTGAAGAAAGTTCCTGAATTAAGTATTAGAAATTGTCCTTTAGCAATATTTTCAGTGCAAAAAGCATGTGCTTTAAATCTGTTACTGGATTTACAGAACAGAAATTACCCAACTCAACTTGGCAAGGGAGATAATTTGATAAAAGAATTCATATAGATATCACTAGAGAAATTAGCCTTATACAATTTATCTCTCTTATTTCAACAGTGACCCCTATTTTTTATTTTTTATATGTTAACCATATAATGATCACACATGCAAAGTATGAACAAAATCTATAATAGATTTTTAAAGTAATTTTCCCTATCATTTCTAAAAATGTAAAATCCTTAATTTCAATTTTCAAATTTTCAATTTCAGTTTATGCACTTAAATGCATGGTGACCCCCCAAATTTTAATTCATATTTTGAACAATAATACATTTATGCTTTTACACAGAAAATTTCACAAAATTCTACAATAGGAAATTAATACCCTGCAGACACCTTAAGCTGTAACAGCTGTTTTTCATACCTAAAAGCTATACATTTTTGTCTTTGCGACGATCTTAACTTCTTCACTCAGAATAAAATTCCTTATATGTATAAAATTGTACTCAACACAATAAGTATCAGTTGATCATTTATACAAGTCAATTTTTGTGTCGCCTGCTGTAAGCAGAGTCGACACATAGGGATTACTTTCGGTCTTCTCACGTCGTCGTCGTCGTTGTACTGCGTCGTCGTCGTACTGCGTCGTCGTCGTCCTGCGTTGTCCCGACAGTTTTTGAATCCACAACTCCTTCAAAACCACTTGTCGGATTCCTAACAAATTTTCTGGATATATTGTTTAACTGGTGTAGTTGTGCACCTGATACTTAGAATTTTGATTTTGCAGATTTTAGAGGTTAACAGAGCCAAAATTGCTCATTTGTGAGTCTGTTGGTTTTGAATCCGCAACTCCTTCAAAACTGCTAGTCAGATTCTAACAAAACTTTCAGGATAAGTTGTTCACCAAGTGTAGTTGTGCACCTGATACTTAGAATTTTGATTTTACAGATTTTAGAGGTTCAGAAAGCCAAAATTGCTCATTTGATAATCTGGTTTGTTAATCCCCAATTTCATCACAACTATAAGTCAGATTCCAACCAAACTTGAAGAATATGTTGTTCACCTGATGTAGTTGTGCATCTGATACTAAAAATTTTGATTTTGCAGTTTTAGAGATTCACTGAGCCAGAATAGCTCATTTGTTAATTCTGTTTGTTTATGTGGAACTCCTTAAAATCTGTAAATCATATTCCATCCAGCCTATCAAAATACATTGATTACTTGATATAGTTGTGCACCCGATATTTAAATTTTG
>MJUU01010617.1:38833-52960 GCA_002080025.1 Modiolus philippinarum | reverse complement strand
GAATGGACTTTAACCATTCTACCTAACCAGGTAGCTCATGCGTAAAATGTGGGTCAGAGACAGCATCCGAAGCATGCATTGTTGTTGTCATCCTAAATGCATCAAAGATACCAATATGGTTGATGTGGGCCATGTCAGTAAGCAGGAACGGACTTTAACCATTCTACCTAACCAAGTCGCTCATGCGTAAAATGTAGGTCAGAGACAGCATCCGAAGAATGCATTGTTGTTGTCATCCAAAAATGTATCATAGATACCAATATTGTTGATATGGGCCATGTCAGTAAGCAGGAATGGACTTTAACCATTCTTCCTAACCAAGTCGCTCATGCGTAAAATGTAGGTCAGAGACAGCATCCGAAGCATGCATTCTAGTTGTCATCCAAAAATGCATCATGCATACCAATATGGTTGATGTGGGCCATGTCAGTAAGCGGGAATGGACTTTAACCATTCTACCTAACCAGGTCGCTCATGCGTAAAATGTAGGTCAGAGACAGCATCCGAAGCATGCATTGTTGTTGTTAATCCAAAATGCATCATACATACCAATATGGTTGATGTTGGCCATGCCAGTAAGAAGGAATGGACTTTAACCATTCTACCTAACCAAGTCACTCATGCGTAAAATGTAGGTCAGAGACAGCATCCGAAGCATGCATTCCAGTCGTCATCCCAAAGTGCATCAGGCATACCAATATAGTTGATGTGGGGCATGTCAGTAAGCAGGAATGGACCTTAACCATTCTTCCTAACCGGACGCGGACGCTGACGCCGACGCTAGGGGTATCACATAAGCCCCCCCTCACTTCGTGAGGTGAGCTAAAAACTGTCATGTTACCATACTACATGTAAAATGAATAGACAGACAGATGGACTACAACATGGATCATCAGACAAAGGTATACCTTTGTATGTGCATCAATGGATAGGTGTATAAAAGCATCAAACTATATGTAAAGGAAAGACAAAAAAAGGATACCAACAATTACAAAGTTTGTTTTGTTATGGCACATGGAAATGGCAACAAATTTTGCAAGGGTGCTGACCTACCATCTGGGATACATGTACACACAAGGTTAAATGTACAGCGACTGAGATCTGAACTCATCCATTAACTTGAATGCAAGCCAATTAATTGAAGATGTAGGTAAAAAAGACCTAATTTTGCCTGGACACTGACCTACCAACAAAGATGCATGGCATGCAATGTTAGATAAACCAACCATGTACATTTACTGAGGTCTAAACTAGAACTTTAGCTTGAATGTAAGACAATCATGTGTAAAATAAAGAACAAAGTACCTGAATTTTACCAGGATGTTGACCTACCGACAAGAAAAGCATATACATACAAGGTTGGTTTATCCTGCAATGTACAGTTACTGAGATCAGAACTCAAATGTACACATGAATGTAAGTCAATCATGGGGAAAATATAGGTCAAAGTGACCTAATTTTGCCTAGATGCTGACCTATCACCAAAGATTCATGCTCATGCAAGGTTAGATGATTCTATCGTGTACAGATATGAACTTATTTTACAAAATTTTAAAACTTTTACAAATTGATAAATAGAGTTCACATGGCCCTTCAGAGAGGGCAAAATGAAAACTTTTGATGCTGCCTCTGTTTCTGCAATATTTAACAAGAAATTTTTTAATGGTGTCAATGCTATCTAATCAAACTAGAGCTGTCGGCAAAGCCAGACTAATACCCCCGCAACTGCATTTGAGTACCAAGGCATGTCATTTTGAAATTTGACCTTCAGCCACATGGTAATTGGAAAGTAAATCTAACAGAAATAAAACCTGTCAGGACTGAAGTTGCAGGTACTTCATATAAAGGCTAATACCTTAAATAATACAAGTATATAATTCGGTGGATAAAAAGATGATTTAACAACCTCTGGACACAAAATGATCAAGGATTACCAGCATAAAGGTCAAAGGTCAAAGTCAAGGTCACAGTAACTTAAATTTGGTACACGACACATCGTCTTCCAATGATGCATCCAGATACCAAATCTGATAATCCTAGGTGCTACGGTACAAAAGGTCTGCTCCGGACACAAAATGCACATGGTACTATCATGTAGGTCAGAAGTTTAAATCAAGGTCACATAATAATTTGCAGACTTTATAAACCCTATGAGAACCATTGAACTAGTTCTATTCTAGTACTTCTCAGGCCAAAAACAGAGGTACTTGTATGAACAGAGGTAGACTTGAAGTTGCGAGGGGTGCGATTGAAGAACAATTGCTGAAGAAAGTCACTCACTCAGAGGTGCTAATAAAAATTTGAGACAAATTTAGACCAAAATCCTAAAAATTTTAAGGGATGGCCGCTCTATATCAAAACCTGACGAAAGTAGGGACAATTTTGTATCATTACAATCAACACAACATGAGAGAAAAACAGTCAATTTTCCCATCTGTTTACATGCATATTGATCTTCCAAACTATACTCACTCTGGCTGTAAAATACATAAACCAAATCCCTTTATTTCTTTATATGTATTGTCAGGACAAGGCACACAATTTCCTGAAAAAAAAATCACAACAACAGCTTAATATACATGTGACACAAAGAAAAAAGTTATGTTGCAGCATATCATTTGTAACTTAGCTCTGTGTTTGGGATAATTAAATAAACAGCTGGGCCGAAAGCACATGATACGCCCGTCCCCACTTTAAAGCAAACCGATTAAGGGATTCTTCAAATTAAAAACTCCACCTGATCAAACTTGACAAGGGACTTCTGATATGTATCAATTATTTCATCTGATCTTGAACAGTAAAAAATGTATAGGTTTAGGAGACGGTGATCTCAAAAAATAAAAGAATATCAATGTCTTCAATGATAAGGACTAAATTTACTTATTTTTTTGGACATTTCAAAGTTCCCCAACTCTGGAATGGAAAATTCCCCAATTAAAAAAAACATAATGGAGTTTTCTCCTGTCATACTCAACATTTCTGCAAGAACTGAAGATAAGTGATCACAGCGTTAGTTAGAAATACAATGTGTGGACGGAAATTGCAATTCCATGCTTTTTGAAATAATCAAAGACCCATAGCTCTTGAACCAAAAATCCATCGACAAAATAAAATTACAGAGAGCTTTCTTTCATCATACCCAACAATCCTGTAAAGTTTCCAGAAAAAATTATTAAAGGGTTCTCCAGTTAGAGTATGACGTGTGGACGGAAAATGCAATTTAATGCTTTTTTTAAATAATCAAAGTCCCATAACACAGGAACTCAGGAATGAAAACCACCAACAAAATGAAATGATAGGGAGCTTTCTTCTGTCATACCCAACAATCCTTCAAAGTTTCAAGAAAAATGATCAATTTTAGGGTTCTCTAGTTAAGAGTACGATGTGTGGACGGATTATTTGCTATTCATTTTGCTTTCAATAATTAGCTCCCATTTTCCAGGGCATGATTTAGGAATGAATTGTTGACTTGCCCGTCGGACAAGTTTCCAATAAATATAACTTGCCCTTCCAGTAATCATCTTGCCCTTCTACATTCAAAATTGAAGATAAATAAAATTTCAACAAGACAAGCGGACAAGTCAGCATCCAATTTAACTTGCCCTGCGCAGATCTTACTTGCCACGGGAGAGCAGGAGAGTGCTTAAATCGAACCCTGATTTTCTGTGAAATAATTGTAGTATTACTAATCATTTGTGATGAATATCAATAATATAATAATGTCATAAGTGCTGAACAATGCAGAAGAATTGAACTAGTTTTGGAACTTGTTCCAAAATGAGTTTAATCGATTGCATTGTTCAACACAACATACCTTATTATTGATATTCATCATGGTTGATTTGTTATATGATAATATTATGGGTATATTTCTGTATTGGCCTTGTTATTGGTCCAAGGAGGGCTGTCACCTCAGGCCAATACAGGCATACAAGGACCAATAACAAGGGCAATACCGAAATACTGATTAACTAACATTAATACCTCAATTTTTAAAACACTATATAGCCAAATAAGCACCAAATTTTCAAACATTTAAAAATTCAATTTTAATGCAGTTGGCCATAATTTGTCACTTGATCGGAGCAATGGTTAACATTCCTGAAATTGATCACTTATTCCCATGCCTTTGCTTATACATATAGTTGAAAATGGAGGAAAAGGTGGATCGCTTCAAATTCTATGTTTGGTAGTAAACTTTTGACACATTGTGATACATGCTAATAAAGCTTTACAAAATGTTGCAGAGTGATGAGGCGATTTCAAAAGAGTCTTATCACATATACATGAATGATCTTGGCCAACCCAAAGGACAACACACAATGCTACAAGCTAATTAACTGTAACAATAAATAATATTCAAAATAGAATATATTGCCATCAAAAAGCTTAACAGAATGTGCAGTTTACATATTGAAACAAAGATTCTTCAACCAAAGCAGGTTTATGCAAAGCTAGCCCACTTTTTCCAGAGAACACCAATTCTTTCCAGTTACTGTTTAACAAAAAACTGCTGGCTTTATCATGCAGTACATCATTACAATCTGGCATCAGTTAAGACCTTACCTTACCTCCTGATCTACAGCCTTTCATTCGTAATTCTACAATTTCAACATGTTCAAAGATGAAAATTCGGCTGTTAGCATCCCACAAATGTCCAGGGGCCATGTTAACAAGGCTGTCTTAGGACTAAGATGTGTCGTACGATGGTCCTTACAGTGTCCTTAAATATATCCTAAGATAAGTCTTAGGAAATATCTTAGGATAGTTTCATTAACACGGGCCCCAAATTTAAAATGTTAAATTGTAGATTAATTTCCCAGATGTCAAGCCTTGAAACTTTGGTATTTAACATCATTTTATCAGTTATAATCTGTTTGATTTCCATTCCTTTGAATGTTCTTTACATAAGATTTCACATGGTGTAGCCATCTTCAAATGCATTTATATAAGTGATTTATATACATGTAACTATCTCCCTTTTTTGAGTAAATGCAAAACCTGTTAGGCTAATGTTTACAACTGCCATATTTCCCACCCAGGTATTCGTTTCGATTTATTGATTTTCTTGGATTTTTACATCATATTTAATAGAAACCTATGAGACGTTCCGAAATATACTGGCCTGCATCGGAACAAGGCCAATACATAGAAAATCGATATTGGCTGACTTTTTCTATGATATTGTAAGGACAGTATTTATGTCAATAACATACTAGTTAATCAATAATACTTATTGTCAAATTATGTGATAAAATCGGCCCTAATATGACAAACATGGCATGCGTTATACTGATGGCTTAGCCTTAGTGATATTAATACGGCTTTTTCGGACCCGGCAAATACGAGAAAAATCCTGTATTGTCCTGGGCCAATACAGGGTGTATTGTCCAGGGCCAATACAGGGTTCAATGAGTTCATGGAGAGCAGTTATTTTTAGTAAATTGTATTCACGATAGTTGTAAAGTGTTTTCTCAATATGAATATTCCATTTCGTAAATCTACTCCAATGTGCAAAATTCTACTTTTTTTTTAAAAGTATAACATATATCTATGAATATTTAAATACAACAGTTACCAGACGTGTAAAGAGCTATTTTTATCCTGACTCAAAGGTTAAGCCCGAACTCTAAATAGAACCGATCGATACATGTACGACTACCTACAAATGATCAACAAAAATCGGCAAAGTAAAACTATTAACTTGTGAATCATTAAATCTTTTAGAACACAATAAACAGTGGACCCCAAAGGCACAATGACGTTAAATAATTAAATAAACAGTAAAGCTGGGTAGAAGTTGACGTCGACAAAAGTGGAAGTACGAGAAACTTAAAGGTTCTAAAGAACAACTTTCATACCAATCAAAATTTTACCCTTGTGCAGAATATATCAACTTTATTAATGCAAAGGACAATTCTAATTAGGACCTAAAGCATACAATACTAGTACATAATTAAAATACTAATTTAGAATACATTAGATCTGTATTTTCCAAATCATGTTTCCAAAAGGGTGTGTGTGTAAAACTGTAATGATTATCGGCAACAAAGCAATTACACTTGTATATGATTGTTAAGAGATAAAAAGTCAGATTATTTAATAAAAGTGCTATGAACTGTCTGTTTCTGTATTGGTCCCGTACAGATTCTCGATCAGCTGTATTGGCCCTCGACCCTCCGGGTCTCGGGACCAATACAGCTCACCTCGAATCTATACAGGGCCAATACAGAAACAGACAGTTAATAACACTATAATATTATATAGATTTTCAATTTTAGATGCAACTCCATTAGATTTTTTTGTTATATCAATGCACCAGATGTGTAAATTAACGATATATTGTGATGTCATTTCCTACAGTGAAAATAAATTGTCTTTTTCCCTGAGTGAAAATATGAGAATTACTTAACTGGAAAAATTCTATAAATAACCGCCATCACTATAATAATTTTTACTTAACAAACTTTATCAAATATCTCTCTTAACAACAAGGGGACCTATTCATTTTTTAAGGTCAACAGACAGGTCAAATGTATCTCTCTTATATATAAATAAATAATAATTTAAAGCTAAACAATTGGCATGTCATACATTAACAACATATTCTTTATAAAGGTGGGTGAAAACACATTAATTCTTGCCTGGTTTTTAAAGCCTGATATCAGAAAAATTATACTGCAAAAGACAGTCACTGTTATTTTTTTTATTTTTATTTTTTTTTTGAATAAACCAGTTAGGAAATACAATTTCTGAGATTTCTAATGGGCTCATTCTACATATGGAGAAGAAAGGAAATGGAGTAAATGTCAAGAAGACAACACCCTATCTCCAGGTTAAAACAACCCAAAATAAAGCATCTAGGGGTCACCGTACAGTCTTCAACACAGTGAGGAACCTCACACATGTAGTGCGTTTCGATCAGATTAAATAATAACCATAAAACAGATGTAACAAAATTTGAAGCTATCATATTCTTAAAACTGAAAGGCTACAACTGTAAAGCTTATCCAACTAAAGACAATGGTTACTTTATCTTCTAACAGAGTCGTTAAATCAACTGGTATCTAAATCTTCTACATAAAGCATGGGGTAATAACAAAATTACCGAACAGAATTCAATTGTCAAGAGCCAAAGTCCAAGAGGCAAAAGTAACGGTTTATTGTATCCACCATGAAATAAGTTCCATAGGAACATATTTCATAGCTCACCTGGTGAAATAATCTCCAGTTGAAAAGTATTTACTGCTCACCTGGGGAAACAATCTCCAGACGGAATAAATGTCATAGATATATCAATAACATTTGCTCCATTTGGAACTTATTTCACAGGATACTATTTTGGCTTACACAAAGCTGGCATGTCAGTTAACTGCTAGTAGTCCTTGTGATTTCATGTTTATGTCCGTATATTTAGATCTTCCAGTTTCATTTTTCACAATTGACTCAGTCCTGTTGCCAACTGAATTTTACTGTTGTTACAATTGTTTTCTTATTTATCACATTGGCTATAGGGGGAAGGTTTGGGCATAATTAAACTAGTTTAACCCCGCCGCAGCAGGTTTGCGCCTGTCCTACATGTAAGTCAGGAAATTTATTAAGCCTTTGTGTGTCTTGTCTTTTTTCTAGTTAGTTTACTTTATGTCTATAGGAGTCTAGGATGATGTTTATTTTGCTGAACTTGATTACTCTTTATTTAGGGGCCGACTCCGACCTGCCGTTGGGTGTGGGATTTTCTCACCATTCATTGAAGATCTTATGGTGGCTTTGAGTTGTTATTACTCCCCTTCGGGTCGTTGTCTCTTTGACACATTCCCCGTTTCCCTTACTTTTTTTCTAAATTAAAGCAGGTGCAAAACCACTGGGAAATTGTAAACCACATATCCTGACTTGGCAATGGGCTAAACTGGTATATTGGCATGCCATTTAATTGAGCTTACCATTTAAAGTCAACCAGTATCCAGGTTTCTGACATAGGTCATTTTCTGTTCTGTGACATAAATCTGGATCACTTCCATAATACCCTTCTTCAACTTTACACTCACATTGGGGTTCCAGAAACTGAAAACATTCCTCTTTGTTGATGAGTTTAGATTCTACAATATCAAAATTAAATTAATTTGATTATTAATCCTTATTGCTTTGGCAAATGAATGTACAGAAGATGTTACACAATTAAAGCACCTTGTAGGAGATGATTATGGGATTTAAAAAGAGAAATTAAGAAATAATGAACAAAGGAGAGAAGATTTTAAGAGCAAAATTATCAAAATCAAAAAGCAACATCACAAATTACAGAGCATTCATATTTCTTGGCATTCTGCCAGAAATAAAGGTATAAAAAACAGCTTTATTTTTTGATGCTACAGTGAAAATATTGTATAGTGCTTTATATTCGCAGTGCAAAATTTTCGCAGTTTTCAATCTTGGATTTATTCCCTGGGTTTTATATTCGCGGATTTTTGATTTAACCAATTATGTCCATTTATATTTATGCTTACATTGAAATATTCGCGGGTATAAATTTTCGCGTTTACTGTGTTAAACGTGAATAGCGAAACCCCAAGAAAATTAACAACCATACAGTAGTATTGCTGAACTGATACTACACTACTAAAAGTTTATTTCTATTTATTTTTGGTGTTAATATTGAGTTCTGATATCTTTATTGTAATTGATTTGGTTGCTGATCTATTTGTGTGAGTGTTTGTCTGCACATACATGTATATGTTTTCTGTACATTGGACTTATCAATGTTTTGTATTATCCTTTTTGCCCAAAGTATGTGAATTGTTTTGTTTTTCATGTTGGTTTCATCAAATCATTTATTAAAGAATCAGTTTGCAGATTAAGAAGTTTAAGACTTGTTATTTGCATGATTAGTACTTAGAGGTGTAACGAAACACCAGTATATCAATATATCGCAGTATTTTTCAACAAACTAGGTACATTGGTATGGAATCCAGCGTATCAAACGTATCGTCTTATGATTTCTGCTAAAATTTCAGAATCAGTACCACCTAAATGCTTAAAACTTATCCAATTTTGGTATGGAAAAGTCAGATATTGGTCAAACAAATGCATTTTTCAACATAACTAGAGGCTCATATGAGCCTGTATCGCTCACCTGGTGACTGGTTTTATTCAATGTCACCAAAAGACCATTCATTCATACTATAAATCAGTTTGCCAGATGTTACAGTTTCAATCTTGGATGAGGTACAAACATAACTAGAGGCTCCCAGGAGCCTGTATCGCTGACCTGGCTTTCAGTTGCCACAATGAAGCTAACATTTTAAGTTATACAGTTGAACTTAAGTCTCTAAAACTTTGTTAGCTCAAACACCACCAATATCTTAAACTGTATTTAAAGTCCGATCTTGTTTTACTATACACCCCCATTTTTGACGAAAATGTACTTGCTCATGACCACTTTCAACACCAGTTTTAAAGTTGAGACATAATTTTGTAAATGGCAGTCAACAACAATTTTTAAAACCATATTTTTGAAGTTACCACATCAATATTTATCTGGAAACCAAATTTCTCTGAAATAGGAAAATGTCGAATTTTTCCGCCTTTTTGGTGGCCATTTTGAAAATGGTAGTCAACAAACAATTTTCCACACGACTTTTGAAGTCGCAACATCAATATCCACTCGGACACCAAATTTCATTGATATCAGACAATGTTGAATTTTCTTGCCTTTTTTGGCAGCCATTTTAAAATGGCGGTCAGCAAACAATTCTTAACATCAGTTTTGAATTCACAACATCAATATCCACTTGGAAACCAAATTTCATTAAAATTGGACAATATTGAATTTTCCCGCCTTTTTGGCGGCCATTTTGAAATGGCGGTGGACAAACAATTTTTAACATTGGTTTGAATTTGCGACATCGATACCCATTTGGAAACAAAATTCAATTGAAATTGGACAATGTTGAATTTCCCCGCCTTTTTTTGGCGGCCATTTTGAAAATGGAAGTCAACGAACAATTTTCAGTACCTGTTTTGAAGTCGCAACATCAATATCCACTTGGAAACCAAATTTCATTGAAATCAGACAATGTTGAATTTTCCCGCCTTTTTTGGCGGCCATTTTGAAATGGCGGTGAACAAACAATTTTTAACATTGGTTTGAATTTGCAACATTAATACCCATTTGGAAACAAAATTCCATTGAAATTGGACAATGTTGAATTTTCCCGCCTTTTTTGGCGGCCATTTTGAAAATGGCAGTCAACGAACAATTTTCAGTACCTGTTTTGAAGTCGCAACATCAATATCACGGTGCGGAATGGTAACAGACTTTTGGGGCTTTTTTCTCCGTTGCCTGACTAATCGGGTTCAGAAGAGGACTAATCGGGCTACGAAAACCATACCTGTTGTAAAAACATGTACACAAAAGCAGAAAAGAGGTCTTAAGTATCATAAGAACTATACTCACGGAATATCGGAATGTTTATTTTCTTTGTTTATCCATTTATAAACATCCCGTACCGTCCAGTTTCTTCAAAATGTTCGACACCAATGCACAGATGGAAAGAGCAAGTTGTAAATCGCAACTTATTTGTCCAAATACAGTAACATTTCCTTTATTCGTAGCATCTACTACCTAGCACAGTGTGAAGTGCGAAATAAACAATGTCAGCAGCATATTTTTAACTTTATAAATGTGTTAGTTTGTCAGAAAACGTGGTTTTATTGTAAACCATAGGCAAGAGACTTTATGTGTTTACGGGATATTATGAAATTTTCTGGCACCGGACT
Source organism: Modiolus philippinarum (assembly GCA_002080025.1). NCBI lineage: Eukaryota > Metazoa > Mollusca > Bivalvia > Mytilida > Modiolidae > Modiolus > Modiolus philippinarum. The sequence goes on along the minus strand of MJUU01010617.1, from coordinate 42,187 downwards.
AATTTGGCACCACTGGAAAAGGACTAATCGTGCATTATTTTGTATATTTTATAATGAAGAGCAAGAAACCCAATGAATAAAAAGAAAAAAAAAGTCCATAATATTATTACGTCTGCAAGATATTCACACGTATTTTATGTGTCATTCACGTCTAATGTCGCCACTTGATCTGCTTATACTGCATTTTTTTCTGTTCTATATACTACCATAGTATGCTTTTTCTATGATTAACGTCTTTAGTACTTAAATATGGAAAAATAAACCAAGGTTGCACGACAGATATAATGAACATGCAGTCAGTATATATGTACCAGACATTTAACACAAAACTAAAGTGTCCTTCCCGATGACCCTGTACGGACACCGGAGCTTGAAATAAAAGTGATTTCATTGCACATTTATACGGGTTTACTCAGTTTACACATTTCCCGACATCTTGTGTCGATGACACTGCTACTGTACAGAGTCGTCAAGAGCATCAGTATCCCAGTCGACCAGTACTTCCGTGTGTGCCCGAAAACTTTTACAAAGTTAATATCTAAATTTGAAAAAAAATACAGTCACAATGTAATAAAAAGTATCTTTCTACAAGTTCAACGCTCTTTCGTAGGGATTAGTTTAGTTTGAAGATAAAGTTAATTAGATATAACACGAAGGCTCTTCTATCTCAGCTATTTGGCACTTTTTCTTCCAAATATCTGTGCACTGAAGAGACTAATAGGTTGTAGAAATACTTATCTGCGGAAGTCAGATCACTTGCATTTTGGTAGCTTGTTGCTTAATAGGTTGACACTATCTCATATCAAGAAAATGGTTTCCGATTTTGTTCGAATCTTCTTCTTGGTTTACAAAAACTTACAAAGTATGTTTTTTTTCTGCTGTTGTGCTAATTGACTTTAGAAAAGAAAAGGCCTCATGGCGACTTCAAGATGAAGAACAACAATAAAAGCGTTGTTCCATTGCTTATTTACCATGTACATTGTATTTGTAGAGACTTTGTCTCATTTGCATTTACTCCATATCCCTTCATTGATAATGTTACAAGGCTGAGTGCCGAAATTATTTTGCCCATCAGCCTGCAGCACAAAGCTTTAAATTTCTTTAACGTAAATTGATGTTTATATAATTCACTATGTCTGATACACAGAAGACCTTTCAAGTGGAACTTACTTTTTTATTTTGGGCTTCATTTGCCCATTTTATTCCAATGTACAGATGGGAATTTTCGGTATATCAGAATTTCAACTGATTTGTCGTTGAAATGTAAGATTCTTATAGAATTTATAAAATATGAATGTGATATCGATTCAGCGTGTCTGAGTAGAGTAAGCTTTTAAATGTTTGAAATAAACTATAGAGTCACAGAATGCGAAATATTTTACCCTCCCCGCATATAAAAACACTGTTATTTCATTTTATCTCGCTTGTGGTATTTTGAAATAGATTTATTTTAAGCATTAGATACACGCAGATCCGTATAGAAGAACAAATACATGTAAGAAAGTGAGAATCATATTTGCAATAAAGGAAACTAGAATTTGGGTTATAGTTTTGCGATTATTTGACAAATGCATTTTTATTTCGATGATATTGTGCAAAACAATTTAATGATATGCAAAAAGAAAATAATCATCAAGATTTTGTGGCAAATTTGAGTGTTTTAGAATTTCCGATCATCGAAAACTCCAAATTGTCTACATCTATATCTCTCAGTATAGTATTTAAATACTTAGAATGAAAATCTTAATTTCACTGCCGCAAATATCCGTTTACTTAGCGTCGCAGACTCCTCGTTAATTGAATTGGATAAAATTAAATATGAATGTCTCGTCTTCCCTCATATCATATGTTTGAAATGCAAAGTCAGGACCATTGCCGTTGACATTTTTTCGCTGGTTTTGCTCCTGCTTTTTCTTTTCGCCCTTTTGAATTTGGCTCTTAACAATTCTGATCGGTAATTTTGTAACCGTCATACAGAAACCTCATGATGAGACTTGAAAGTCGGCCATTTCGCAGACCTATTTACCACTACGATATTTGTGTAGTTTCTACGATTTTTGGCCTCAAATTACGCCCTACGCTTTTACTCACGATTTCTACGCTTTGATACTACTAATGAGTTTGAAATAAAATTTTTGGTTGAAAAATTTCTGCATCCGGTTTCGGAACCTTTCTTGATTTTCAATAAATATGAAGGAACTCTTGAGAGAAACTCGAAACATTTGCATGTATCTCGATGGCGCTTTGTACATGCCACCGTAGTACCCCTATAAGTTTGATTGATTGATAAGTTTAAATTTAAGTTCAGTGAGCAATATTTCAGCTATATCAGGACGAGAACAAGTCCATCAATTCAAAAAATATAAGTAAATGAAGAAAGATACATTGGTGAATGGGACAACAAGTTCACCACTGACAAAAAAAAGAGTAATGGGTAGGGGCAGGAAATTTAGCCCTCTATACGACCCCAAGTAAGTCTTCTCTTGTATGAGGAATACAGCAGGAAAATTTATACTGCATGGGGCGTTGTGCTTCACCACATTGTTTTTCTTCAGTAGTTGGAGTTCGTTCTTTCCGCGTTTCTCTTCAATAGTTTGAGTTCGCTCCTTCCGTATTATGACCTGACTGCCATGAATAGACAAGGCATTCCCTTCACCATCTGCGGAAGCGCCAGGCAGCTCAGTAGAGGGAACTCCTGAAACCGATTCAGGTATCAGAAACATCCATGTGATCCCACCACGTACATACATGGCAGTTATGTGCCTTTATTTTATACAGAATGTTCAAACTGGTGGCAAATAATGAAAAAATTGCCAACTACAGCCATAAAAATCCATCAGACCACATTATTCAACACCGTAACTGGTGTGTATTGCAAGGGTCATCTGGTGAAGAATCAGTTTAGAGGGGCTTCCTGTATAGAACTAACGGGCGCGTGTTCAAATGTTGGATATGGGAATGGCCTGTGTGTGTTGGGTAGTTATATCATTATACGGAAAGCCTGATGATCACGAACCATTGTAGACAAAATGTGTAGAGAAACACCACGCCGCATTAAGTATTAAGATAGACCCCTCTATATTTTTCGTACAAGAGTCTGCTGGGAGTCGTATAGAAGGCTAAATATCCTGTCCCTACCTATTTCTGATTGACAATCAAAATTTGTTATCCCAGTTCAGTTGTTCTTTCCACGTTGATTTCTTTCTTATTTTCTTCATATTATTTTGATTGATTTATTTGCCTTTCGTAATCAATAAATCAAATAAATCAATCAAAGCTCTGTCCTTAGCTGATTTTGGCTTTACATTTAGATCATATTGGTTATTTGTTCTCTATCAGTTTTTAAACATCTTT
>MJUU01010617.1:0-37302 GCA_002080025.1 Modiolus philippinarum | reverse complement strand
TTTTTTATATTTGAATAACTAAATACCGAAGTTACTGTGAATTTTGATTCTGCATATGCGCATTTCGACAACTCATGCCTCTTCAGTGTAGATAAAATCGAAACGTTTGGAAGACCATAAAGTCAAAATTGTTTAAAACTGATAGAAATAAAGATATGCACTCATACAGATGTAGGTAGTGGACAACCGTCCTATTCTGTTATTCTGACCACCACGTCTCATGATTTTATTGTGCCAAGTTTTCTTACTATTGGCCCGATGAGTGACATGTGGTTGTTTAAATGTCGTGATCGTCTTCTATTGTCTTTTTGATGACAGCGATTGTAGGAACACTGACAGTTAAGTTTATGTTTGTTGACGATCCCGCATCCATGGATCAAAGGGTAAATAAAGGGCTAGGCCGAGCGCAGCATGATACGACCGCAGCATGCCGACCACTGAAATTTCAACAAAAGTAGTTTAAAGTGAATGTGGACACAGTAAAGAGCTTGACACAATAATTAGATGGACACAAAAAGAAGCTAGACACAGTTATTAGCTTGAAACAAAATAGGGAATAAATAAACCCTTTTGATTACTTACTGATAAAAAAAACGTAAGAGCTATGCAAAATATGTACTATCAACTAAAACTTAACATCCATAGAAATTCAAAGAAAAAAAAAACATCGAAATCTCATGAAAAATAAAGATATGACATATTTAGAAAAATTGCAATATTTGCCCCTTTGACCCCTTGTAGCTCGGAAACGGTAAAGGCAACACAAAATCCGTTGACATAATACTGAAAGCTTAGATCAAGAGGAATCCAAAGAAAAAAATCCCAACGAAATCCGATGAAAAATAAAAATTCTACATAATCTGCAAATTCGCAATTTTGGCCCCGTTCGGCCCCTCATAGCTGGGAAAGGAAACAAGTTATCAAAAATCTAATAACTGAGTTCCATATTAATTTTTCACAAGGAATCCATTGAAAAAAACTGCATCAAAATCGGACTAAAAATAAAAAAATTATTTTTTTGAGATTTGCCCCTTTTGGGCCCCATTTATCTCGTAAGCAGTACATGCTACGTGAAATTCGTTGGCATATTCAGATTGGAAATTTTCTCAGGAGCACACTGAAACAAACCCCATCAAAATCCAACAATTAATAAAGTTTCTACAGTCAAAAATGTGAAAATACCCAATTTTACCCCTTTTTGGCCCCTTTTTCTAAAACGGGCGGGCCACCAACTCAATATTTAAACCTCTGTTTACGCGTGTGCCAAGATACATCATACTAAAATTTCATAATGATCCGTCCACTAGAAACAAAGTTACGCTGTCCACAGACGCCGACGACGCCAGCACCATACCAATATACAACCGCAAAATTTTTCGTGGTCGTATAAAAAGCATGGATGTTGCGTTGCTCGACAATTAGCAATGAATTCCGCTCAAACCGGTGCTAGGGGCCGTCTTGAACTTGCTATGAGGTATGAGAAAAGCTCATTGTTGAAGGCCTCATGATGATTCCTTTGCTTAGTATTACCATGTTCGAGACTTTGTATCATTTGCATTACTCCATGTCCCTTCATTGTTAATACAGTGGTTATGCACAGTTAGCACGGTTAGTCCGGTGCCGCAAACACACACAGTCCTGTGCATCAAATAATTTTAAAAACTCGTTATAATCAGTATTTATGCACAAGCAGCAGTAATTAAAAGCAAACGAAATATTCTCCGTTTGTAAAGTCACCTTTATGTGTACTTTATATCCCTAATGTATTCTTTTATTTATCAAAACAGCTTGTAAAAGGTGACAGTCATCGTATTTTCATTGGAATGTTACCCTTTGTGTTACAGATTTTAAGAAGCAGGCATATGCTTAAGTGATCAAATGTGCCGATTTATGTATTAAAATCAGTGCTGAATTCCGTAACGTAAAGCATTTTGAGAAATTAATGAGATAAAATACATATTTTGAAAGAAAAATGACACACTTACCCCCGTGTTTTCGTTATAAACCACAAAAAGTCCGTTGCTGAACCCGATTAGTCAGGCAACGTAGAGAAAAAGCCCGAAAAGTCCGTTACCATTCCGCACCGTGAATATCCACTTGGAAACCAAATTTCATTGAAATCGGACAATGTTGAATTTTCCCGCCTTTTTTGGCGGCCATTTTGAAATGGCGGTGAACAAAGGATTTATAACATTAGTTTGAATTTGCAACATCAATACCCATTTGGAACAAAATTCCATTGAAATTGGACAATGTTGAATTTTCCCGCCTTTTTTGGCAGCCATTTTGAAAATGGCAGTCAACAAACAATTTTCAGTACCTGTTTTGAAGTCGCAACATCAATATCCACTGGGAAACCAAATTTCATTGAAATCAGACAATGTTGAATTTTCCCGCCTTTTTTGGCGGCCATTTTGAAATGGCAGTGAACAAACAATTTTTAACATTGGTTTGAATTTGCAACATCAATACCCATTTGGAAACAAAATTCCATTGAAATTGGACAATGTTGAATTTTCCCACCTTTTTTAGCAGCCATTTTGAAAATGGCAGTCAACAAACAATTTTCAGTACCTGTTTTGAAGTCGCAACATCAATATCCACTTGGAAACCAAATTTCATTGAAATCGGACAATGTTGAATTTTCCCGCCTTTTTTTGGCAGCCATTTTGAAAATGGTGGTCACTGAACAATTTTATACACCAGTTTACACATTGCAATAGCATATATCAAACATTTTAATCAATTTACACTAAACCTTCATCTTCTCTAGTTATGGATATAAAAGACGACAAAATATGAAAATTTGAAAATTCCATGAAAAAGGGCAACAACTCCTACAAAGATTTTTGGATTTTCTTCAAAATTTCAGGGTGGATAGATCTTGATATGCTGAACCTTTTTGCAATTTACACTTGACCTCTATCTGTTACACTTTTTAAAATAAAAAACTAGAGAATGTGTCTGTAAGCCACGGATGCCTCGCAAAGGATAACCTAATCATAAAATGTAAGTCAAAGCCACTCAGTTGTCATTGATGTGGGCAATACTCATCAAGGCAATTAATTCAATGAAATATCATCGTCCTATAATGTGTAGTTGTTGAGAAATGGACTTAAATTCAAAACTGAACCAAAGTCACTATAGCGTAAAATGTAGGTCAAAGCCACCTAATTGTCAATTATTTGGATAGTACTCATCAAGGCAATTAATTTTATGAAATATCATTGTCCTATAATGTGTAGTTGTTGAGAAATGGACTTAAATTCAAAACTTAACCGAAATCACTGAAGTGTAAATGTAGGTCAAAGCCACCTAATTGTCAATTATTTGGATAGTACTCATCAAGGCAATTAATTTGATGAAACATCATTGTCTTATAATGTGTAGTTGTTGAGAAATAAACTTAAACACAAAACTCAACCAAAGTCACTGAAGCATAAAATGTAGGTCAAAGCCAGCTAATTGTCAATGATTTGGGTAGTACTCACCAAGGCAATTAGTATAATGAAATATTATTGTCCTATAATGTGTAGTTGTTGAGAAACGGACTTTAACACAAAACTTAACCAAGGTCACTGAAGTGTAAAATGTAGGTCAAAGCCACCTAATTGTCAATTATTTGGGTAGTACTCATCAAGGCAATTAATTTGATGAAACATCATTGTCTTATAATGGGTAGTTGTTGAGAAATAGACTTAAACGCAAAACTTAACCAGAGTCACTCAAGCATGAAATATAGGTCAAAGAGTCAAACTACCTAGTGAACTCTGTAGTACTATCAAAGATCTATGAACTGACCTATTATCATTGTTCTACCTCTTACAGTTTCTGAGAAATGGACTTTAACACAAAACTTAACCGGACGTACGGACATACGGAAGGAAGGACAAGGGTAACACTATATGTCCCTTCCACATTCGTGGGCGGGGCATAAAAATATAAATTAAAATTTAGAAAATTTTACGGAAAAGGGCAAAAACTCCAACACTTGATTTCGGACTTTCTTTAAAATTGCAGGGCGGGTAGATCTTAACATGCTGATTATTTTCACTCCCTATCAGATTCTTGATATATGTAACAGTTTTCGAGTTATTTGCAAAAAATGCAATTTACCCCTTTGTTCTATTTTTAGTAACAGCAGCCATGTTGCTTGGTTTTCGGACTAATCGAACACAATTTTGAAACTGTTTACCCTGCTGATGATTCAGGTCAAGTTTGGTAACAATTGACCCAGTGGCTTCTGAGGAGTAGATTTTTTAAATTGATGACAAAAAGTATCAAATTTCTTAAATTTGACCAATAAAGGGCAAAAACTCCTATATGGGTATTGAGATTTTCTTCAAAATTTCAAGGTGGGTAGATCTTGATATGCTGAACATTTTTGCAATTTAAAGTTGACCTCTATCTGTTATAGTTTTTGCGATGAAAAATAAAGAATATCAAAATTTTGAAATTTTCACGAAAAAAGGGCAATAACTCTAAGACGGGTTTCGGATTTTCTTCAAAATTGCAGGGCAGGTAGATCTTGTCATGCTGATCACTTTTACTCTGTCAGATTTTTGATATCTGTGATGTTTTTGAGTTATTTGCCAAAAACAGCAATTTACCCCTATGTGCTATTTTTAGTAACGGCAGCCATGTTGTTTGGTCCTTGGACTAATCAAACACAATTTTGAATCTAGATACCCTGGTGATGATTCAGGCCAAGTTTGGTTCAAATTGGCTTAGTGGTTTCAGAGGAGAAGATTTTTGAAAAAAAGTTTACGACATACGGACGGACAGATGCCGACAGACGCCAAGTGATGGCAATAGCTCACATGACCTTTTAGGCCAGGTGAGCTAAAAATCAGTAACTTCGAAAGGGACCACACAAAGACAATTGTAACCAAATTTGGTTCCAACTGGCTCAGTGGGTTCAGAGGAGAAGACATTTGAATGCATTTCCAATAGGGTCCCTATGTTAAACTACGCTGGCGGCCATCTTGGATGAGGTACGAACATAAAAATCACAAACTTTAAAGGGGACAACCAAAGGGCTATTGTGACCAAGTTTGGTTCAATTTGGCTTCAGAGGAGAGTTTCAGAGGAGAAGAACTTTGGATGCATTTCCCATAGGGTCCCTATGTTAAACTATGTTCCCTGCTGGCAGCCATCTTGAATGAGGTATGAACAGAAAAATCACAAATTTTCAAGGGACCACCTTAAGACTATTGTGACCAAGTTTGGTTCCAATTGGCTAGTAGTTAGCTAAATTTTCAAAATTTCAAGGGGCATAACTCCAGAACCCGATTGGACTTCTGGACCCAAAATCAAATCTGGTCTGAGATTTATAGTAAACAACTTACATACCAAGTTTGAAGACAGTATGTTATTTTGTTCACAAGTTATCAGTCGGAAACCTTAAAATTTGAAAAATTTCAAAGTTTCAACGGCATATACTCATGAACCCCTTGGACCTGTGAACCCAAAATCGAATTTGACCTGAGTTTTGTGGTGAACAATCTACATACTAAGTTCAAAGACAGTATGTTATTTCATTAACAGGTTATCAGTCGGAAACCTTCAGGGGACGGATGGACGGTCGGACAGATGGAGGGACGGAGGGACAGACTGACGGATAAGGTGATTCCCATACATGTATAAATATACACCCAAACTTTGTTTGCGGGGTATAACTAGTGTTTCAGTTTTACCTTAAGTTTAAGTCCTTAATAAAGCCATCTTCAACACCAAAAAGATGTCATTTTACACAAATTTTACCATTTCAGGTTACATGCAAGAAAAGACCTCCAGTTTTGTCAGAATTGTATTTGATTAAAATGTGGGACAGAATAAAACATAGAAAGCAGCCACAGCCTGCTAAGCTCACCTCGTTGCACAGCATTGTCACATGTTCAACATGTCAGTATAAAACAGGAATGGACTTTAAGCATTCCTTTTAACAGATTCATTCATGCATAAAATGTAGTTCACAGACTGCATCCAAAGCATTTACTGCAGCTATCATCCCAAAATGCAGCATACATACCTGATACTAATATGGTTGATGTAGGACATGTCAGGAAGCAGGAATGGACTTCAACCATTCTACCTAACCAAGTCGCTCATGTGTAAAATATAGGTCACATACAGCATCCAAAGCATGGATTTGTTGTTGTCATCCGAAATTGTATCATACATACCCGGTACCAATATGGTTGATGTGGGACATGTCAGTAAGCTGGAATGGACTTTAATCATTCTACCTAACTAAGTCACTTATGCATAAAACTACAGTAACAGACAGAATCCAAAGCATGAATTGTTGTTGTCATCCCAAAATGCATCATGCATACCAATTTGGTTGATGTGGGATATGTCAGTAAATGGTAATCGACTTTAACCATTCTACCTTACCATGTCGCTCATGCGTAAAATATAGGTCATAGTCAGCATCCAAACATGCATTATTGTTGTCATCCCAAAATGCATCATACATACTAGTATTGATGAGGTGGGAAATGTCAGTAATCAGGAATGGACTTTAACAATTCTACCTAACCATGTCGCTCATGCGTAAAAAATATAAGTCATAGTCAGCATCCGAAGCATGCATTGTTGTTGTAATCCCTTAATGCATCATACATACCAGTATTGATGAGGTGGGAATTGTCAGAAAGCAGGAACGGACTTAAACCATTCTACCTAACCATGTCGCTCATGCATAAAATATAGGTCATAGTCAGCATCCGAAGCAGGCATTTTAATTGTCATCCCAAAATGCATCATACATACCAATATGGTTGATGTGGGACATGTCAGTAAGCAGGAATGGACTTTAACCATTCTTCTTAACCGGACACGGACGCCAACGCTAAGGGTATCACATAAGCCCCCTCACTTTGTGAGATGAGCAAAAAATAAACTAGAGTAATGACTGTCGGAAACGACAGTAATCCCCGCACCCCCTGTTTGACACAGAAAACAGCTATACACCTGGGTATAATTTTTCTTAACATTTTTGAAATTAAACTATTAACAGTCACTATTTTTACCATAAAGAACTAAAGAACACATGTATTTGGTTGTTAGGCAGAATTCCAATAAATAAGTAGTCTTTTAGACTTTCAGGAATTTTACCAAACTTGGAATCATATATTTTGGAAATCAAATTGGTGAAATGTTTCTTCTAGTTCGAACAAAAATTTTAACTATGGTTTCAATGTAGAATTCCAAAAATTAGTGGTCTTTGACAATTTCAGGAAATTTACCAAATTTGGAATCAGTTATTTTGGAAATCCAATTGGTGAAAATGATTGACCTTATCAAAACAAATGCTAACAGTTTGGTTGCTAGATAGAATTCCAAAAAATATGTGGTCTTTGACACTTTCAGGAAATTTACCAAAATTGGAATCAAATATTTTTCAAATTCAATTCGGGAAAATGATTGCCCTAATGGAAACAAATCCTAACAGTATTGTTGCTAGGTAGAATTCCAAAAAATAAGTGGTCTTTGACACTTTCAGGAAATTTACCAAAATTGGAATCACATTTTCGAATTCTAAGATTTCAGAATTTTTATTTTTCCAAATACTTGCCAAAATATAAAATTATATGCCAAAATGTCCAAAAATATCAGTTTTTGACATTTTCAGGAAATTTACCAAAGTTGGAACCGGAATCAAAATTCTGAAAGCTTATTGGGCATCTACAGACTATATGCAACAATTCTGCAACAAAATTAAATCCATAAATCCAAAAATGTAGGATGACTTTGCGTCGAATGCCATATGTGTCACAATCCACCTTTTGTGGTCTTTGTCAAATCGACATCTTGGGGCCTCTTGTTTGCATCAAGATAAATATCAAAAATCCGAAAGCTTATTGCCCATCTACAGACCATATGCAACAATTCTACAACAAAATTAAAACCCTAAATCCAAAAATGTAGGAGGAGTTCGCGTCGCATGCCACATGTGTCTAAATGGACATCTTTGGGCCTCTTGTTTGCACCAAGACCAATATCAAAAATCCGAAAGCTTAATGCACATATGCAGCATATATGCAACAGTTCTATAACAAAATTAAAACCCTAAATCCAAAAATGTAGGAGGAGTTCGTGTCACAAGATTTGTGACGGATGGACGGACGGACGAGGCCAACGACAATATCCCGAACTTTCATTCGAAAGTGCGGGGATAAATATAAAACCTTCCGCTAGCTCCATTTTTGTTGTTGAGAGTCTACTAATGAACTTGATATGCTTACAATTGCTGGCCATTAATCATTCACATGTCTTAAAGGCTTGAACCATATTTGTATTTTCTCTTGAATTTTAACTGTTTAAATGTATCTACAGAGTCTACTAACCAATACTACATCTACATTTCTCGTTTGGATCTCTACAAACTTCATACGGTGGGTCCTCAAATTCTGTTGAATTAAATATTTCCACTGAGACTGGTCTGTCAGGCGGACATGGTTCACAGAAGTCATCAATTCCATTGCCATATAAACATGGTACAAAGATATGATCTAAAAGAACAAATATTATAACAGACAATCCTATTAGTCAATGGCTTGTTTGGAAAAAAAATACTGTAAATTAATACAGACCTGTCAAGTTTTGAAAATTGCTTGCGTGATATTTGCCAAAATTGTCAAAGATCAAAGGAAAAAGTTAAAAGATCAAAGAATTTTCCCAAAATTTGTATAAGCTTCACATGTATCTCACATGAAACGTGTGACACTTGACAGGTCTATATTAGGTATACTTATATGGGAAAATTTAGCCTTCCATACAACTCCTAGTGAGTCTGCTCTTCTACAAGAAATAAAGATGGGGTCCTTTTATTACCTGGGGTGTAGTGTTTCTCCACAAAGTTTGTCTGAAAAGCATTGTTTTGACGGAGACTTCTGTCAACTATGTGCTTTAAAGAAGGTTGTTTATCAATCAGAAGATTCTCTTTAACACTGATTGCCCAATGTTGGAAATAGGTATGTTTTATCTCCAGGTTTATGATTTAAGTGTGCATTTGAAATGTGAATCTGTATTGTGAAATTTTACCATGTTTACATGAAAATCCGTAGAAAATACGGAAAATATGTAGTGGTAAACGCCTCTGAATTTCATGTGTGAAGCAGATCATGATTACCCTTCCTGAGTACCTAATGATATCTAAAGTTTTGTGAGTTCACACTGCTAGCATATTAATTTTGGGGAATTCTTGTTCATTCTTTATTTATTTGGTCTCACAAAGTGTCTCCATTTGTGTTGCTTTTAAGCTGCCTTTTTTCAATTTCAGAATTCCCCTTTCTCCCTTTGCTTCAGTATTAGTTTGCCAATATGGTTCACATAAATGTCAATTGGAATTGGGCTTATATTTGCCCCTGATAGAGTAAAGAAAAATCCTTGTCCATGTCCGGGCTTGAATATATAAAGAAACTAGAGTAATGACTGTCGGAAACGACAGTGATCCCCGCACCCCCTGTTTGACACAGAAAACAGCTATAGACCCTAGGTATAATTTTTCTGAACATTTTTGAAATAAAACTATTGACAGTCACTATTTTTACTATATGGAATTAAAAAATATATGGTTGTTAGGCAGAATTCCAAAAAATAAGTAGTCTTTGAGATTTTCAGGAATTTTACCAAACTTGGAATCTTATATTTTGGAAATCAAATTGATGAAATGTTTCTTCTAATTCTAACAAATTTTTTAACTATGGTTTCAATGTAAAATTTCCCTAAATTAGTGGTCTTTGACAATTTCAGGAAATTTACCAAATTTGGAATCAAGTATTTTTCAAATTCAATTTGTGAAAATGATTGCCCTAATGGAAACAAATCCTAACAGTTTGGTTGCTACGTAGAATTCCAAAACATACGTGGTCTTTGACACTTTCAGGAAATTTACCAAAGTTGGAATCAAATATTTTTGAAATTCAATTGGTGAAAATGATTGCCCTAATGGAAACAAATCCTAACAGTTTAGTTGCTAGGTAGAATTCCCAAAAATATGTGGTCTTTGACACTTTCAGGAAATTTACCAAAATTGGAATCAAATACTTTTGAAATCCAATTGGTGAAAATGATTAACACTATCAAAACAAATGCTAAAAGTATGGTTGCTAGGTAGAATTCCAAAAGATAAGTGGTCTTTGACACTTTCAGGAAATTTACCAAAATTGGAATCACATTTTCGAATTCTAAGATTTCAGAATTTTTATTTTTTCCAAATACTTGCCAAAATATAAGATTATATGCCAAAATGTCCAAAATATATCAGTCTTTGACATTTCCAGGAAATTTACCAAAATTGGAACCGGAATCGAAATTCTGAAAGCTTATTGTGCATCTACAGACTGTATGCAACAATTCTGCAACAAAATTAAATCCATAAATCCAAAAATGTAGGATGAGTTTGCGTCGCATGCCATATGTGTCACAATCCACATTTTGTGGTCTTTGTCAAATCGACATCTTGGGGCCTCTTGTTTGCATCAAGATAAATATCAAAAATCCAAAAGCTTATTGCCCATCTACAGACCATATGCAACAATTCTACAACAAAATTAAAACCCTAAATCCAAAAATGTAGGAGTTCGCGTCGCATGCCACATGTGTCAAAATGGACATCTTAGGGCCTCTTGTTTGCACCAAGACCAATAGCAAAAATCCGAAAGCTTATTGCGCATCTGCAGCATATATGCAACAGTTCTATAACAAAATTAAAACCCATAAATCCAAAAATGTAGGAGGAGTTCGTGTCGCAAGGATGTGTGACGGACGGACAGACGAGGCCAACGACAATATCCCCGAACTTTCATTTGAAAGTGCAGGGATAATAATAGTTTCCGTAATCATACATCATGGTATTTCAAAATTTGATACTAAATGGATGTACAAACACTTACTTTTCTCACAAATTACACCTTTACACAATACACTTGTCCCATTTGGGAAAAATCTCTCACGGACTTCAGACTGACAACCCTAAAATACAAGAAAAACATGCTACTTAATTTATATGTAAATCATACAAAGCCAAAATAAACACATCAATAAACAAGTGTGGATCATATTGCAAGGCAATACCAAGTCCCCTACTGGTAGAACAAGGTTTTTTTATTACACTAGCGCAAAAATGGTAAAATATGTTTTCTAAGTCCAAGGCCCATAACTCTGTCAAAAATCAGTGAACCAGAACCAAACTAACACTTGATCTGTAACTCTTTGAGATAGACTCAGATACCAAATACCAAATTATTACCTGCAACAGTTTAGAAAAAGCGTGCAAAAAACTAACATTTTACTAAATTTTATAAGTCCAAGGCCCACTGCTCTGCCAAAAATCAGTGGATCAGGACTAAACTTATACTTTATCTGTAACTCATTAAGGTAGACTCACATACAAAATATCAGATCAATACCGGCAATGGTTTAGAAAAAAGTGGGGAAACTACATTTTACTAAAATTTTCAAAGTCCAAGGCCCATAACTCTGTCAAAAAATCAGTGGACCGGAACCAAACTTAAATCTGATCTGTAACTCATTGAGATAGACTCACATACAAAATATAAGATCAATACCTGCAATGGTTTAGAAAACTAGAGGCTCCCTGGAGCCTGTAATCGCTCACCTGGTTTAACTCCAGGTCTGTTTGGTTTGACTTACTTATATCACAGGAGAAAATTTTTGATGAATTTCCATTGTTTTCACAGAAGTCAATCCAATGTCCATTGTGACTAAGTTTGGTTCCAATTGGCAAAGTAGTGCCAGAGGAAATCTATTTTTGAATGTTTTTCCCATAGGGTCCAATGTTAAACTATAGTCCCCGCTGGCGGCCATCTTGGATAAGGTGCAAACCTGTCGGACATAACTTTTAAAGGCGACCACCCAAGGACTATTCTGATGACATTTGGTTCTAATTGATCAAATGGTTTCAGAGAAGATCTTTGAAAAAATTCCCATAGGGTTCAATGTTAAACAATGTTTCCCGCTGGAGGCCATTTTGGATATGACAACGACCTGCCAGACATACTTTTTACAGGGGTCCATCCAAGGACCATTGTGACTAAGTTTGGTTCCAAATTAAATGGCAAAGTAGTGCCAGAGGAAAAGATCTTTGAATGTTTTTTTTTCCCATAGTGTCCAATGTTAAACTATAGTCATCAGCCCACCCCCACCCAAAAAAGGTGTTTCTGACGTTTTTTTTTCGTACTAAAGTCATCCCAGAGAACCGGAAGTGGTGCCGAACCGGCTTTTCTTCATGCCAGTAGCTAAGCCTGTAACACCACTTTCATTTCTGAATCATTGACATAAATAGCGTAAGAATTGTTCATGACAGAGAAATATATGGAAAGCTGGTAGTGTCAAAATCACTCAATTTCCCTATTTTCCACTGAATTTTGGTGCAGTTTCTTTCTGTGGGACATTGTTCCTAAAATTGTGATATGTCTGTTATTCTCAATCATCTTTCTACATTATTCAACCGAAGTTCGAGCATTTTCACCTTCTTTTCCCAAGCGGAAATATCTTTGAAGTTGCCTACCCTCCCTTAAATTTTACGATTTTTTTAATTTTCTGTTTCTGGAGCTCTTTCAACAGCCGTTATTACTACAAAAGTGCTCTTAAAAACTACTACACATAATTGCTGTTGACATCTGCCATTAGGCTACAGGACACGCACAAAAAGTTTGCAATTGAAATGTATGGAGGGCCATGGTGCACATCATTACAGTCTTAGGTAGTAGAGCGAATATATGTGTCACTGGTAGATAAAGTGTTAAAACTTAACCTCTATCTAGAATAGTTTTTGAAATATACGACAAAATATATAAAAATCGTAAAAATTTGACAAGAAAAGGGCAATAACTCCTATATGGGTACTAAGATTTTCTGCAAAATTGCAGGGTATGTAGATCTTGATATGCTCAACATTTTTGTAATTTGGACTTAACCTCTATCTTCTACCATTTTTCATGTATAAGACGAAAAGTACAAAAATTTTGAAAATTTTGCGGATAAAGGGCAATAACTCCAAGACCAGTTTTCGGATTTTCTTCAAAATTGCAGGGGGGTAGATCTTGTCATGCTGATCAGTTTTACCCTGTCAGATTTTTGATATCTGTAATGGCTTTTGAGTTATTTGCAAAAAACTGCAATTTACCCCTATGTTCTATCTATAGTAACAGCAGCCATGTTGTTTGGTCCTCGGACTAATCGAACATAACTTTTAAACTACATACCCTGGTGATGATTCAGGCCAAGTTTGGTTCACATTGGCTTGGTAGGTTCAGAGGAGAAGATCTTTGAAAAAGTTGACAGACGGACGGATGGAAGGATGACGGACGCAAAGTGATGGCAAAGCTCATATGGCCTTTGAGGCCAGGTGAGCTAAAAAGTGTGGAAAACTGAACTTAAATTGATTGTTCATGTGTGACTAAGGGGCTAGGGCCACCATCTGGGCGTGGAATCGGTATGTACTCCTCAAGACGCCACTGCATGTCATATATCAAGTGCCTAGGACTACTGGTATAAGCTGTACAAACTGCTTGCTAAAAACTTAAAGTGATCATTCATTCATGACTAAGGGGCCAGGGCCACCATCTGGGTGTGGAATCGGTATGTACTTCCCCAGACGCAACTGCATGTCAAATATCAAGTGCCTAGGACTACTGGTATAGGCTGTACAAACTGCTTGCTAAAAACTTAAAGTGAACGTTCATGTGTGACTAAGGGGCAAAGGCCACCATCTGGGTGTGGAGTCGGTATGTACTCCCGAAGATGCAACTGCATGTCAAATATCAAGTGCCTAGGACTACTGGTATAGGCTGTCCAATCTGCTTGCTAAAAACCTTAAGTGATCGTTCATGCCTGACTTGGGGGCCAGGGCCACCATCTGGGGGTGGAATCGGTATGTACTCCCCAAGACGCAACTAGGACTACTGGTATAGGCTGTACAAACTGCTTTCTAAAAGTTTAAAAAGTAATCGTTCATGCGTGACTAAGGGGCCAGGGCCATTAACTAAATAAGTAGGGATTTGAGTTGTACCCATAAGGATGCAACTGCACATCAAATACTATTGATCTACAACTAACATAAAGTTGTTAATTCACAATAGTTTGCAATTGTTGATGCCGCCGGCGCCGGAAACGCTATCTCCAAGTCTCGCCTATGCGACTAATCGTCATGGGCGAGACAATAAAATTAAACGCTGCACTGTTTGGACAAGTAACATATCATTTTGGACAAGTAAATCTCAAAGTTTACTTGTAAGTGAACAAATCTAAATAAAAGTTAATTTTGAGGACCAAATGCTCTCAATTCGCATGCCCAGCGGAGTTCTCCTTAAGCATGTTAATCTCAGTTTGCAGGGAAAAAGATAGGTCTTCGGTTTGATCCACAGATGGGAATTTACTTTTTAAGGAAAATCATGCTCTTTAATACACAACTGAAGAATTTTGTTTCAAAAGACTGTATTGCTATTTATCTTGGTATACAAATAATTGAATTTTCAGCCATTGACATTAACTACGTAATTCATTATATGGAGCAATCAAATTATTTGGAGTATACTGTACCTATATGTACAGTGCAGTTGTTTCTAAAATGGCATATTGTCTGAAATTCATTTACTTCAACAATACATCATGATAAGGAATGTTTAAATATATCAACATGTGAACTGAAAGACCATTTCAACTTACCAACTGCAATAAAATTCTTCATTGGTATTTTGTATGATTTTTCTTTGATCTCATGGGATAAATATATCCAGTATTTTCTACTGTCCGAAAATGAAAAAAATATTGGCAAAAAGTAAATTAGACCCCTACAGTCATGACAGTACACAGAGTGTTTCAGTTACAAAACAACCTGGCCTGGCATGAGTGAAAACATTGACAATTGTTTGTGAAATGCTGGTGTTTACACTGACATTTATGACTTGCCAATATATTTCTATGTAATTAGCTGGTGTTTACACTGACATTTGCTGGTGTTTACTTTGTGAAATATGTCAGACCTCAGTGTTTTGTAACTGAAACACTCTGTGTGTACTGTACTTTGTCAGTCAGTGCCTCATTTATTACAAAGAAATCAACATCTACAAAAACCATTAAGATCATTCCAATTACTTTACTTATTGCCCGGGATTTCCCATCATTTCCCAGTAATTCCCAGTATTTCCCACCGTCCTGGGAAATATGAGTATTTCCCGCTTTGTTGCCAACCCGCTGCTATCAAATGATGAAGTAAGCTACCGATAAAAAGAATAATAGAAGTTTTGTTTCTGATTCTTCAAATATTGTCTCAAATAATAAGACTTGCCCACAAGTCGGTTCGTCCATTATTGTTGACAATATTTTTTCATATCAGAAACAAAACTTCCATTATTCTATATATATTAGGATTTTCAAATTTTTATTGAATATATCTGTAATAATATACCTGCAACAGGATCTGTATAACTACAACACTTATCAAAAGAAGTCCCATCCGTACCTCTCTGTTTCTTTGATCTAAAAAAACAATAGATATCAGTTCTAATGAATAAAAATTTTTACATAAGATCAAGAAACATTTGTAACCACAAAAACAAGAATTAGTGATCTAATGATCTCAAATACCCCCCCCCCCTCAATCCCCCATCACAACCACTACCCATGGAACTTTGAGGTTTTTTACTGTAAGAAGTATGTGGTTTAATTTGTATAAGAAATAAATTGTGAGTCATCCATGGACATGATGGAAAACATGTGTTGCCTTGTCAGCAAACACATGTATTTGTTCCACCTAAGAAATAATATTATAAACATTTGCATAATATTCTTCCATTTTAGAGCAATTGTTATATAACATCCATTCTGTTATTTTAGGAACAAACACTGTACATTTTTGTTCTATTAATTGGAAGAAATAATACTGTAATAGTTGTTCAATTGGCAGTAATATTTTATAATATTTTTCCCTTTGGAACAAGTATTATGATTGAATCTTCTGTTCTGTTTACAGCCTATACTGTTTCTGTCAAATTTGATCTGGGAAACACAAACTTTTCACAGGAAATAGATGTTCCACAGACACAGAATTATTGTAAACCGGTATGCGTAATGTAAATGAATTATACAACCTGACTACTAACATGACCAAAATTTATTAAGGATTGCACACACAATATGAACTAGAGAATGTGTCTGTAAGACACGGATGCCCCACCAAAAGATTAATTGCAAGAGATAATCTTAACCTTAAATGTAGGTCAAAGCCACTTAATTGTCATTTATGTGGGGAGTACTCACCAAGGCAATTAATTTGATGAAATATCATAGTCCTATAACGTGTAGTTGCTGAGAAAATTGGACTTAAAGGCAAAACTTAACCAAATTCACCAAAGCATAAAATGTAGGTCAAGGCCTTCTAATTGTCAATGATTTGGGCAATACTCATCAAGGCAATCAATTTGATGAAATATCATTGTCCTATAATGTGTAGTTGTTGAGAAATGGACTTAAATTCAAAACATAACCAAAGTCACTGAAGCGTAAAATGTAGGTCAAAGCCACCTAATTGTCAATGATTTGATGAAACATCATTGTCTTATAATGTGTAGTTGTTGCGAAATAGACTTAAACGCAAAACTTAACTCACTGAAGCATAAAAAGTAGGTTAAAGCCACCCTATTGTCAATGATTTGGGTAGTACCCATCCAGGCAATTAATTTGATGAAATATAATTGTCCTATAATGTGTATTACTAAAATTCATTGAACAGGTTGAGCGTGGCCTAATTTTCTCTGTCTTGTAGGTAATTTTAACACAAATAATCCCATTATAATTGACCCATGACCAGTCAATGATTTGGATAGTACTCGTCAAAGCAATTAATTTGATAAAATATCATTTTCCTATAATGTGTAGTTGTTGAGAAATAGCAAAACTTAACCAAAGTCACTGAAGCATAAAATGTAGGTCAAAGCCACCTAATTGTCAATGATTTGATGAAACATCATTGTCTCATAATGTGTAGTTGTTGCGAAATGGACTTAAACGCAAAACTTAACCAAAGTCACTGAAGCATAAAACGTAGGTCAAAGCAACCTTATTGTCAATGATTTGGGTAATACTCATCAAGGCAGTCAATTTGATGAAACATCATAGTCCTATAATGTGTAGTTGTTGAGAAATGGACTTTAACAAAAACTTAACCAGAGTCACTCAAGCATGAAATGTAGGTCACAGAGTCAAACTATCTAGTGAACTCTGTAGTACTATCAAATATCGAACTACTGGCCTACTATTATTGTTCTACCTCTTACAGTTTCTGAGAAATGGACTTAAACGCAGAACTTAACCGGACATACGGACAGAAGGACGAACAAGGGTAACTATATGCCCCTTCCACATTCATGGGCGGGGCATAAAAAGAAAGGAAATGTGGTAAATGTCAAGGAGACAACATCCCATATCCAGGTTAAAACGACCCAAAACAAAGAATCTAGGGGTCACCATACGGTCTTCAACACAGTGTATTAAATGTATTAATGTATTAAATAAATTATGGAAATTCAAGAGCTCCAGATAATTTAGAGGTACAAAGGGTACATAAAATTACCCCCAAATATAATGAAAATGATGGGTATCTTGATATTTTCTTTCATGGGACTACTGTACTCTCTGTTTCAGATAAGGTTGCATACATATGTCATGTACACTATAAAATTAAGACACAAATGACACATATATGTATGCTTGATTGTCTGGTTCTCTGATTCTTTTATGGACCTTTCATAAATATATTAACTAATGAGGGGTCAAAGTATAGAATTATGTCAGTAATTTTAAGACCCTAGAATATCCAGCTGTATTGTTTACAGTCGCCTTCCTAAGTAAGTAATGTTTATTGAAATTCATCTAAATTATCTTTTAAACTAGAAGTTATTCAAAATTTATCTAAATTATCTTGGAAATCACAAACTATTTCAAATGTGCCCTTTTGGTGGCTTACTCAAGTTTTCTTGCTTCTGCACACATATCCTGGTTTGTAATTGCACATGTATATTGTGTCAATCTATGATGTGTAATGGCCTGAGATATGCATGTGGAAATATGATCAGGTAATGTTTATTACTGAATCATTATTTTTCACTTTTTAAATTAAACTTCATTCGGAGAGCCCTTTTAACTTTTTTTTTCATTTTAAATCTACTTCTCTATTTCCATAATTTTCATAGTGGTCATTGTGTTGGCCATTCTCTATTTTTTCTTGTTTTATTTTTGTTATTTAAAACATAGAAAGCAGCCACAGCCTGCTAAGCTCACCTCGTTGCGCAGCATTGTCACATGTTGCACAATTTGTCAGTTAACAGGAATGGACTTAATCATTCTTTTTAACAGATTCAGTCAGGCATTGTTGTTGTCATCCCAAAATGAATCATACATACCAATATGGTTGATGTGGGCCATGTCATTAAGCAGGAATAGACTTCAAAGATTCTACCTAACCAAATTGCTCATGCCTAAAATGTAGGTCACAGACAGCATCCGAAGCATGCATTATTGTTGTCATCCCAAAATGCACCATACATACCAATATGGTTGATGTGGGCCGTGTCAGTAAGCGGGAATGGACTTTAACCATTCAGCCTAACCAAGTCGCTCATGTGTAAAATGTCGGTCAGAGACAGAATCCCAAGCATGCATTGTTGTTGTCATCACAAAGTACATCATACATACCAATATGGTTGATGTGGGCCATGTCAGTAAGCAGGAATGGACTTAAACCATTCTACCTAACCAAGTCTCTCATGCGTAAAATGTAGGTCATAAACAGCATCCGAAGCATGCATTGTTGTTGTAATCCCAAAATGCATCATATATACCAATATGATTGATGTGGGCCATGACAGTAAGCCACAATGGATTTTAACCATTCTACTTAACCAAGTCGCTCATGCGTAAAATGTAGGTCAGAGACAGCATCCGAAGCATGCATTGTTGTTGTCATTCCAAAATGCATCATATTTACCAATATGGTTGAAATGGACCACCACGTCAGTAAGTGGGAATGGATTTTAACCATTCTTCCTAACCAAGTCGCTCATGCGTAAAATGTAGGTCAGAGACAGCATCCAAAGCATGCGTTCCAGTCGGCATACCAATATGGTTGATGTGGGGCATGTCAGTTAGCGGGAAGTGACTTAAACCATTCTACCTAACCGGACGTGGACGCAGATGCAGACGGGGACGCGGACGCCGAGGGTATCACATAAGCCCCCCTCACTTCGTGAGTCGAGCTAAAAATGAATGTTTTTTCCATTGTATTTTAATTTTTTTTTTTCAGTTGGAGATTTTTTTTTAATATAAGGTGTATAAGTCTTTTTCAATCATAAATCTTATTGCAGTTTTGTTGTGTATTCACTTCAGTGTTGGTTCATATTTTATTTCTGGACATTCTTTTTTAATCATAACTAATATTAACCATTGACAATTTATCAACTTCTTTTTGCAAATGTAACCCCTTCTTGTGGCCTTTGTACAGATTTTTATTTATCCATTGCCCAACTATGCGATCGCAATGTACAATTAACATCACCTGCGGCTTACCTGGACAGGTAACCAACCTGAAAGGCATGTTGAATTATACCTCAAGGGTGCATCAACATCATATCTAAGTGCATGATCTAACCCATACTTTCTTCAATCGGAAGTTATGGCTTTTTTTCTGTATCCCTCCCTTTTTATTCTACATGTATGTTAAAACTTAGGCCTGATAGCTGCTTATTTTAAATCAGGGGAGATAAATCCGGAACCTCGAATGTTGTCAATTGGTCAACAAATTGCAACACATCTAATCAGAACTCCTCTGACATCAATAAAAAGTAAAGCATTTTTAAAGTGGAATTTCTCAAAGTTGTACGCGAAATTGTTTATTGTGTTCAGCGTGAAGGAATGCTTTCTACTGTGTGACAATTTAAATAAAAATGCACTGTTAACATTTACCCTCTAATTTGACATGTTTGAAAGAATATGCATTTTCATCAAATTTCAGACCGTAAAAACACAAATATGCAGCTTATCTGTAGCTCTGAAATCCATCCTTTATAATGAAATTAAGTTGGAAGTAAAATCCATCCATTAATTGTCATTAAGGTGGCTCGGGTGTCTAAAACTGCGCAACCATCTTGCGCATGTGATGAAAATTAGAATTTGCCATTAAATTGTTTTAAAATGTTTTTGATAAGTTCATTGATAATAGATAAAATCAAATATGCAAAATTTATGCTGCGAGTTTGCAAAATATTTCACTTTTGAAAAACTCTTATTCAATTCAGGGGAGATAATTCTAAAGGAATATAATAAGGGGGAAAATCACATGTTCACGATTTTTTTCAAAAATATGATCTGTGACCCCAATTTTTTATTTCATATTTCCAATGTTATTTCTTTAACACAGTTTATACTACATTTTCATCAAAATCTATCATTTTATTCATATAAAAAGTTATTAAAAAGTATTTTCTCCCTATATAGACTATATTCAAAATCTTGCTATTTTCAGAAGCTTTTCCCAGAACAAGTGATGACCCTAAAAGATGTCTCGCCCGTCCCTGCTGGTCTCTAAATTGATGTCAAATCTAAGTGAACTAATCAGAAAAGTGAAGATGCTCACTAGACCGTGAAATTGAGGTCAAGGACAAAAGTCAACTGCCAGACTGACATGTACTACCCAAGACCAACCTATATACCAAATATTATCAACCTACTACTTCTAGGTATTGAAATATGGACTTCAGCAGAAAAACTTAACATGGCCACTAGACCGTGAAATTGAGGTCAAGGACAAAAGTCACCTGCCAGACTGACATGTACTACCCAAGACCAACCTACATACCAAATATTATCAACCTACTACTTCTAGTTATTGAGAAATGGACTTAAGTAGAAAAACTTAACGTGGCCACTAGACCGTGAAATTGAGGTCAAGGTGACATAACGTTATGTCCGTCAGGTAGCACTTGATTAGTACTACCACTGGACTAAATATGATGTTCCTACATCAAAGGGTTTTCAAAATATCCTGCATTTAGTAAAAGTTAACGCCGTTGCCGTCGTCATACTTTGCACGCATATGTCTCGCTTTCGCGACTTTCGTCGCGGGCGAGACAAAAACCAGTTAGGTGACCTAAAAAATTGAAGTGTATTTAAAAACTTTCAATCTAAGAAAAATAAGATGAATCTATCGTTTTGTTTTGGCAGTGGCTGCACATCCACACTGCCTGGATGCGCAGCCAACAAGCTGCACGTCCACGCTTCCGTTTCTTATACTGAACCAGAGAATTTTCCAGACCTTCCGGTAAAATTTGACATTACAATCTACCTGGGAGTTTTCAACTGAAAAAATAAGTTTTATGTGTCAACTGGAATTTTAAATAAAACAAGAGTTGTCAGAAGACAACATAGCTCGCCGGGGAAAAGAGTAACCGCAATGCACAATAATTTGAAAGTTATACATTTTCATAATTGTAATGTGATAAATACTTTAATTGTGATATAAGAGAGTCAAACAGGAACTCCTTAATCACTAAAAGAATAACTTCTATAAACAGGATACAAGTTTTTTTTTAAATTGCCCTCAGGGCAATGTCAAGGTCAAAATGTCTACAACTATGGTACTTCCAGAAAGCTCTCACCATACGGAAGTCACAAACAAAATATAAACAACCTATCACTAAACAACTAACTTCTATAAGCAGGGTTATAGTTTAAAAAAAAAAGCCCTTAGGGCAAGGTCAAGGTCAAAATGTCTAAAAATATTGTGCCACCAAAAAAGCTATCATCATAAGGAAGTCATATATCAAAATTGAACATCTTACCATTAAGTGTCTACATTCTAGAAATATGGTAAATTTTTTTTGATTGCCCTCTGGGCAAGGTCAAGGTCAAAATGTCTAAAAATATGGTGCCATCAGAAAGCTATCATCATAAGGAAGTCATATACTGAAATTGAACACCTACCACTAAATGTCTACATTCTAGAAACACTGTTTAAGAAAAAAATGCCCTCAGTGCAATGTCAAGGTCAAAATGTCTACAAATATGGTACCATCAGAAAGCTCTCGTCATAAGAAAGTCACATACCAAATACGAACAACCTACCACTAAAAGCCTATATTCTAGAGGCAAGGTTAAAGTTTTTCAAAAAATAATCCCAGGGAAAGGTCAAGGTCAAAATGTCTACAAAAATGGTACTGTTAGAAAGCCCTCATCATAGGGAAGTCACATACCAAATATGAACACCCTACGACTAATACCCTACCATCTAAAGGCAAAGTTAAAGTTTTTCAAAAATTGCCCTCAGGGAAAGGTCAAGGTCGAAATGTCTACAAATGTGGTACCGTTAGAAACCTCTCATCATAAGGAAGTCACATACCAAATACTAAAACCCTACCATCTAGAGGCATGGTTAAAGTTTTTCAAAAATTGCCCTCAGGGAAAGGTCAAGGTCAAAATGTCTACAAATATGGTACCGCTAGAAAGCTCTCATCATAAGGAAGTCACATATTAAATATAAACACCCTACCACTAAAACCCTACCTTCTAGAGGCAAGGTTAAAGTTTTTCGAAAATTGCCCTCAGGGAAAGGTCAAGGTCGAAATGTCTACAAATATGGTACCGTTAGAAACCTTTCATCATAAGGAAGTCACATACCAAATATGAACACCCTACCACTAAAACCCTACCATCTAGAGGCAAGGTTAAAGTTTTTCAAAAATTGCCCTCAGGGAAAGGTCAAGGTCAAAATGTCTACAATTATGGTACCACTAGAAAGCTCTCATCATAAGGACGTCACATACTAAATATGAACACCCTACCACTAAACGCCAGCCTGCTAGAGGCAAGGTAAAAATTTTCTTAAAATTGCCCTTAGGGCAAGGTCAAGGTCAAAATGTCTACAAATATGGTACCATAAGAAAGCTATGAGCTCTCATCACAAGGAAGCCACACATTCCATCTCTTAAGGTCTCCGTAACGTTCCACAAGCAAAGTTAAAGTTTTTGCTGACGACGCCAACGCCGGGGGTATGACAGTAGCTCTTCGGACATTCGTCTCGGCGAGCTAAACAAGAGTTGTCAGAAGACAACATAGCTCGCCAGGGATAAGAGTAACCCCAATGCACAATTAATTTGTGGGTTATACATTAAATGTGACATAAGAAAGCCACATGTCAAACAGGAACTCCCTATCACTAAAACAATAACTTCTATAAACAGGGTTCAAGTTTTTTTTTTTTAAATTGCCCTAGGGCAATGTCAAGGTCAAAATGTCTACAACAATGGTACTACCAGAAAGCTCTCACCATAGGGAAGTCACAAACAAAATATAAACACCCTATAACTAAACACTTAACTTCTAGAAGCAAGCTTAAAGTTTTTTTTTAAAAAATGCCCTAAGGGCAAGGTCAGGGTCAAAATGTCTAAAAATATGGTGCCATCAGAAAGCTATCATCATAAGGAAGTCATATACCGAAATTGAATACCTTACCACTAAATGTCAACATTCTAGAAACACTGTTAAAGTTTTTAAAAAATTGCCCTCAGGGCAAGGTCAAGGTCATAATGGCACCATTAGAAAGCTCTCATCACAAAACAGTCACATACCAAATATGAACACCCTACCACTAAACAACTAAATTCTATAAGCAAGGTTAAAGTTTTTCAAAAATTGCCCACAGGGAAAGGTCAAGGTCAAAATGTCTACAAATGTGGTACCATTAGAAAGCTCTCATCATAAGGAAGTTACATACCAAATATGAACACCGTACCACTGAAAGCCTACTTTCTAGAGGCAAGGTTAAAGTTTTTCAAAAATTGCCCTCAGGGATAGGTCAAGGTCAAAATGTCTACAAATATGGTACCACTAGAAAGCTCTCATGATAAAGAAGTCACATACCAAATACAAACACCCTACCACTAAAAGCCTACTTTCTAGAGGCAAGGTTAAAGTTTTTCAAAAATTGTCCTCAGGGAAAGGTCAAGGTCAAAATGTCTACAAATATGGTACCGCTAGAAAGCTCTCATCACAAGGAAGTCACATACCAAATATAAACACCCTACCACTAAAAGCCTGCCTTCTAGACGCAAGGTTAAAGTTTTTTAAAAATTGCCCTTAGGGCTAGGTCAAGGTCAATAAGTCTACAAATATGGTACCACAAGAAAGCTCTCATTACAAGGAAGCCACATACTAAATATCAAAATCCCATCTCTTAAGGTCTCCATTCCACAAGCAAGGTTAAAGTTTTTGCTGACGACGCTGACACCGGGGGTATGACAATAGCTCTCCGGACATTCGTCCCGGCGAGCTAAAAATTAAAATGTAATATTCCAAAAAGCTTCTGTTGCAGAAATAACTTGGATTCTCTGCATAATTACTAACTATATAGATATTTATAATAACAAATGCTAGAAATTATTGGACAGGCCCGTGACGGTTGTTGCTGTCATGAATACAAATTAGAAAGTGCACTTCCTTATATTGGCACTTTATAAAGCAGTCACTTTGCGATAGTTGCTTCCAGAAAAAGTAAATAAGATTCCTTTTTAGCCACGGTCCAATTTACAATAATTAACATGAGAAGAAGATAAAAGTGGCCAAGTAGCATACTAAATATTTAATTCCAGAACTGAATATTGTGTAACATTTCCAAGTGTTTTGACTTGATCTGCACTGAAGAGACATAAAAGTGCATATGCAGAAAACTACATTTGTACATTAGCAGTAATTTCGGTAAAATGTATTTTTTCATTTGTGATAGATATTGTTATTTTGATGTAAAAAAAGACGATATGTAAAACTATGACACCATACTTTGTGTGTAAGCTTCCATGGGCTGCATATATTGATTGAAAAATTAAGTGGATATATTAAAATAAGGAAATCTTTGTCTAAGTGAGATCGACACAACCATTTTCCTACTATATATGGACACATTTTCAAACGTTTTCACCTTCATTTTGTGTGTATGTCCTGGTTCCTGTAAATATATTTTCTCTACAATTTGACATCTCAATACCTGTAGAACATCGCTTGTACGTGTCCTTTTTCATGTTAATATTTTTCGTTCTTCATTTTGTTTTTATTTGATCTGCATGTAAGTGATCATTTATTTAGATAAACAACAACTTTACATAAGTTGCCAGTAACCACATTAAAATGTTTCGGAACTCCCTCTGTCTTTTTTCTTAAAATTATATTTTGGGATACTTTCATCTGAATATCTGGAAAAGATTCCTTTTTATACAAAAACCAGAAGCTGTACGTGCAGCCTGTGGGCTACGCGTCCATGCCGCCACTGCCTTTGTTTTTAGTACCCCGAACCACCTTAAATTAACCATCCAAAAATTTTTTATGTGGTTTAAATTAACCATCCAAACCATTTGGGTGGATTTTCCACTCCTGACTATAATGATGTTCTGTTTATAAAAGAATGGTTTTATAGCATTTGATACCAGTGGCAGTGGTCAGATGTGTTTTCAATGAATTTTTTATTTTATAAATGAATCTTTATTCACAAATGCACAAATATTAATGTAGCAAATGTAGCAAAGGATATAGGTAACGGGTCATTACCAATTGCTAGTAACCATCCAAGTGTAGTAAAAATTAGAGAAACAAATGAACATGAGTTTAAATTTCAACCTATCATAGAAACATATATAGAAAAACAGTTTACTAAAATTAATGTCAAAAAAGCTACTGGTTTTGATGAAATTTCACCAAAAATATTAAATAGCAGTTCCAGTTGTTAATGAGCCTACAAAAAACTTGATAAATAACAATCAGCGGAAGCACTAAAACAAGTGATCATTCAGTCGCCTTTAGCAGTGACTAATTCTTCATAAATAGTGGAAAGTAAGAGTTGTTTCTCTTGATTTCTTCTATTAGTCACCTTAGTGATTAAGGTAAGCACCTGCAGCAATGATTTGAGTTTTCCAGTAGCTTGGAAAAGTGGTTTCCTGTTTTAAAGATGGACATTGATTTGATATCTTTGGTAATTTTGTTTATAATAATTGTAAGCCAGATGACTACAGGAGCAATTTACTGTTTATCACTTCTTTAAGTGATTTCATCAATGTTTTCCTAAATAATCACTTATATAAGTGATTATACAACTGAACACCAGGTGTTTTCGGGCCCTAAGAACAGTTATTTTTTGTCTGAGAACAGTACTTTGTCAATTTGTCATTGATTTAACTTAAAGCTGAAACATCCTAGATTCAAAAATAATGATCATGGGCATCAGGAAAATTCACTAAAGCATGAAAAATTGACTTTCAAAATGACATTAAAAATGGCTTATATTTTCCAAAGTCTTAAATTCTCTCCACATCTTGTCAAATGGCCTCTTAATTTTGCATATTTCATAGCCTTCATGTACTTGACTATAATAGGAAATAGTTTACATCAGCTTACAAAGCAAGACATTTTATCAGTTTGCTGATTTATGGTTGTTCAGGCTTTCCATTAGATAAGCTCTAAAATCACCTATAGTACAGCCAGAGACTTACCATGATAAATCACTGTGATAGACATATCACTCTAAATGTTCAAATGTCTGTATTTTTTTTTTCAGATTGATGTATTCACATAATTTCTTTTGCATGTCAAGTGGTAGACTGCATCACTTTAAATGCAAAAGAAATCATGTATATAGACCAAACAGGAAATGAAATATACACATTTCACTAAACAGAGTGGTACGTCTATCACAGTGATTTATCTCGGTAAGTCTCTGGCTGTACTGTATATAAGTGATTAGGCCACATCAAATTAATTAATAGATTCTCATCCCCACACGCCCCATTTTTTCTAAGATCAATTTTTATTTTAATTTCATTTAATCAGAAATTTTCTTTAAATTCCAATCAATTTTAGTGAAAATCCTGTAAAAAAATAAAATAAAACCCTCCCACCCACCCCAGATTTTTTGTTATAGGTTGATGAGAATCTACAAATTAACTTGATAGGGCCTTACATTGTCACACGTTTCTGTGCTTCCCCTGACTGAATAAGACTTTTGAAACATCAGTTTTTCCTGACAAATTACAAATAGCACAGGCCGATATACAAACGGTACTTTAGAAAAAGGGAATTATAAACCTGTTAGTATATTATCAACAATTTCTAAACTGTACTATGAAAGAGCAATTGAAACACATATAAATAAATTTTTTTTAATCTAAATTCAATGTTTTCTTATCTGCTTTTAGACATGGGTATAGTTGCCACTTGAAAGGATATTTTAATCAAAATTTGTGAAGATTGACGTAAATCTTTAGATAACAATAAATTAAATGCTGCTATATTGATGGACTTTTCTAAAGCTTTTGGCTGTCTGCCACACGAATTGCTATTGTTAAAATTCGAGAGTTATGGTTTATCTGAAAATGCTCTTTCTTTATTAAACAGCTACTTAAAGAATAGGAAGTAATGTGTTAAAATTGAAATATGTAGTCCCTTCTTGTATATTTACAAGGAGGTCCCTCAAGGATCTATATATTCTGGGTCCAGAATTATTTAATATTTTTGTAAAGGACATATTTCATTTTATTTCTAAAAGTAATCTTTTTATAACTATGACAATGCCGATGACAATACTCTGTCATATATTAGCAGTGACCTACAAGATGTTAAGAACACTCTAGAATATGAAAATTGTATTTTAATAAAGTGGATTTCAGACAATCATATGAAGGCAAATCCTGATAAGTTTCAGGCTATCGCTATAGGCAGTAAAACTCAACAAGAAAATATTATTTTCAATTCAGATGGTAATGAAATTTTATGTGAAGATGAAGTAAAACAAGAGCTGTCGCCGAATGGCAGCCAGTTATATCCCCGCTCATTGAACCCTTAATCAATATGGCAATGCTAATTTAAGTATGTGTGGACATAATACAAGCGTGGACACAATACAAGTGTGGACACAATACAAGCATTGGCATAGATGCAGTGATAAATAAAGTTCCATCAAACAGGAAGTAGATGAGTTATGGACTTGAAAAGGGGACACACGATAAAACTAATCATACTAAAGCTTCAGACCAAACATCAAATCATTACTACATACACAAGCTGAGATATCCTTGACGAAAAATTTCAATATGCGGCTTTAATGGGAAAAAAATCAAAGTTATCGTCAAACAGGAAGTAGATGAGTTACGGACTTGAAAATTGGGACACCATACAACTCATCATTCTAAAGCTTCTGACCAAATATCAAATCATTACTACATACACAAGCTGAGAAATCCTAGACAAAAATTTCAATATATAACTATAATGGGAAAAAATCAAAGTTATCGTCAAACAGGAAGTAGATGAGTTACATTGTACTGACTCCAAAAGGGGAGACACGATACAACTCATTATACTTAAGCTTCAGACCAAATATCAAATCATTACTACATACACAAGCTGAGAAATCCTTGACGAAAAATTTCAATATATGGCTATAATGGGAAAAATCAAAGTTATTGCCAAACAGGAAGTAGGTGAGTTACGGACTTGAAATGGGGAGATACAATACAACAGGAAGTAGGTGAGTTACGGACTTGAAATGGGGAGATACAATACAACTCATCATACTAAAGCTTCAGACCATATATCAAATCATTACTACATATACAAGCTGAGAAATCCTTGATGAAAAATTTCAATATATAACTATAATGGGAAAAAAATCAAAGTTATCGTCAAACAGGAAGTAGATGAGTTACAGACTTGAAATTGGGAGACACGATACAACTCATCATACTTAAGCTTCAGACCAAATATCAAATTATTACTACATATACAAGCTGAGAAATCCTTGACAGAAATTTCAATATATAGCTACATTTGTGTATAATGGGAAAAAATCAAAGTTATCGTCAAACAGGAAGTAGATGAGTTACAGACTTGAAATGGGGAAACACGATACAACTCATCATACTAAAGCTTCAGACCAAATATCAAATCATTACTACATACACAAGCTGAGAAATCCTTGATGAAAGATGTTCCGGACGGACGGACAGACAGACAGACAGACAGACAGACAGACAGACAGACAGACGGACGGACGGACAGACAGACGGACAAGGGTAAAACAGTATACCTCCCTCTCCTATGGAGCGGGGGTATAATTACTTGGGATATCCTTTGATTTTAAATCAAATTTTGATAGTCATGTATCTAATGTATGTAAAAAATCATCACAACAATTAAATGTTTTGAAAAGAATTGGAAACCATCTGAGTAAGTTAGGCAAAATTACTATTTATTACTCATTTATATTAGCAAATTTTAATTACTGACCTCTGGTTTGGCATTTCTGTGCCGAAAGCAATACAAGAAAATTAGTAAAAATCCAAGAAAGAGTTCTGCGCTTTTTATATAATGATGCTAATAGTTCATTATGAAGATCTACTTTTAAGGTCAAAAATGCCATCTCTCAAAGTTAGACGATTGCATTTCTTAGCTATTCATGTATATAAAACAATCAATAAGCTTAATCCTTTATACATGATATATATCTGCATGATATGATTACTATTAAAAAATTTTTAATGTGTTGATAATTTATTGGTAAATGAATAATTGGGGTGGAAAAGTTTGTCGCTTGCTTATAATACAATATTTGGGATGAAAAATGTTCCTCACGCGTTATGACCTGATTTTTTACAATCCAATGCAGGTCATGACCAGATTTTGGGTCATAGGAGGTTGACAGCTATGTTAAAAATAACTCTTATTGTTTCAGGTATACAAATTTGGTCGAGGTTTTCCTGTATGATATATTCCAGAACAATGAGTATGGCCACCAGTTCTGCCAGTAGGATGGAGCCTCTTTGGGCTAGTGGTCTACGAAGTCTTCCAGACCCTCCATTCTTAATCTAAATACGGACATGCGCAAGCACAAGAGTGACAATGTACCAGTAGAAAAAGCCACTTGGAGAAAATAGACAGCACGGAAGTGAAAATTGGTGCCATTAGGCCATAAGATTGAGGATTGAAGCCACGTGTAGATTTTCAGGGCTTTGAGATTCAGCTCCATCGGAGCTTTGATTAATTCATATGATGCCTGTGTGTGAAAATATTTTTTATGTTTGTGATCTGTATGTTTTATGTTCAATGTCTGCATATGCAGTGCTTAAGTTTTAGTTCCTTACTTTTTTATCTGCATGATATTTTGACTGTACATGTATAACTTGTGTATGTGTTATGTCTGCATCAGTTCTTAGATGATATGTATGCTATTGTTGTTGCATATAGGAAAACGAAGGGAAATGGGGAATGTGTCAAAGAGACAATGACCCAAAGGGGAGTAATAACAACTCAAAGCCACCATAAGATCTTCAATGAACGGTGAGGAAACCCAACACCCAAAGGCAGGTCGGAGTTGGCTCCTAAATAAAGAGTAATCAAGTTCAGCAAAATAAACATCATCCTAGACTCCCATAGACATAAAGTGAACTAACTAGAAAACAGACAAGGACACACAAAGGCTTAATAAATATCCTGACTTAGGACAGGCGCAAAACTGCTGCGGCCGGGTTAAACTAGTTTTATTGGCTCCAAACCTTCCCCCTATAGCCAATGTAATAAATAAAAAAAAAAAAACAATCAAACAGTAAAATTCAGTTGGCAACAGGACTGAGTCATATGTTAAAAATGAAACTGAAAGAACTAAATATACGGACATAAACATGAAATCACAAGTGACTACTAGCAGTTAACTGACATGGCAGCTCCAGACCCATTACCAACTGTCAAATTAAGTTATGTACCCTCAGTATACAGCTTCCATCAAGATCCCTTCCTGTGAGGAGTTAAGCATAATGATTTGATGTATATACCGGAATACATAACCCGTGTCCATGCAATACTGATTTTAGAAATTTAGAATGTGTTTAGTTAAAATGCAAAGACCCTATCAAAAAATCAATGTTAATACCAAAGAAGGCCATACGTAATGACTTGATGACAATACCGTAATTATAACCCTTATGAATAAGACGATTTAAAGGTTTTATAAGTTTGCTAGGCGAGTTTAATATGAAAAAGAAAGGAAATGGGGTTAATGTCAAGGAGACAACATCCCATATCCAGGTTAAAACGATCCAAAACAAAGCATCTAGGGGTCACCATACGGTCTTCAACACAGTGACTAGTGAGGAACCTCACACCATATAGCAAGCCCTAAATGGCCCAAAAAGGGTAAAAAAGTGGATAAATCAATGGAAACAAAGTATTTTTTAATCTTATGTAAAACATTACCATAAAGTAAGGGATGTGAAATGCCAGCCTTGATTAGATGTTTACAGGTTGCATTGTATTTATGAACTAAGTCTTTATATCGATGATAAAATTTAATAAAGGTTTCAACTAGTTTAACTATGTCAGTTTTAAAAGCTCTAATGTTACAGAGCTTATGTTTATTGTTTTAATCTACCCACTTTAAATAAAGTTTACTTGACTTGACTTGAGAAAATAACTTCTGGGATACATGTAGATCTAAAAATAGAATTAGAAACCCCCTTCTCTTTTTATAGGCCATTTTCGTCTGCAGTAAAAATACAACCACTGACAATGTTAGCATTTTCAAAGGTTACCATTATCTGAAAAACTTCTGAACAAAAATTATGATTACTAAAAGGGTATTATTAGAAAGTCGGTATATATCAAGTGTCATGAATATTTAGCGTAGGCGTCAGTAAATTCAGTATCTTCGTGATTCGTGGTGTGATTAAATGCATGATTCAAACGAATGACAGCAGACCTTATTAAAAAAACTGCAAAAAAGTCTTTGGAGTAACTGTTTTAGATATCAACCTCTGGGGTAAAATGTTCACACCTTAACACAGGCGTCCTGTGACTGTCCTAATTTTGGGGAACGACACTGTTTGAAACTAGCAAATACTACAAGCGTGACGGGTTATACTAAAGACCAGGACGCAGACCTGAAAAGACCTGATTGATTGCTATGGGGTTTAACGTCACTTTCAGCAGTGTTTCGGTAGGTATTTTCACCGCCGACCACCGCCGAACACCACCGACCACCGCCGACCATCTTTAAACCATAAATTGACCACTAAAAATGAAACATATATATGCTGATATGCTATTGATATAGTTCTAAATACGCACATGAAAATCGGCGACCGCATGTAAAAGTTTATCGAGCAAATAAAGATTCAAAATAACCTTTATTTTAAATCTTCAGTCACTTTGTTTTTCATCATTTCCATGAAAGTTTTAACAGTATGCTTGGGATCAATCTAAATCGTGATTACAGACAAAATACAAGAAAACATTGGAAAATAATTATCATCGCAAGGTGGTCGGTGGTGTTGGTTATGATGGGTGGTCGGCCGTGGTATACATTCCCGGAACTATAAACAAATTCAAATAATACCCTTTGTTATTTTTAATGTATGCTTAATTGAAGAAATGAAATAACGATTCAAAACAGGAAACATAAAAAAAATTGCAAGAAAACAAATACCAGCTAAAGTAGTAAAATGTAGTAAAAGTGTTGTCGCAGTGATGCATTGTTGCATGACACGGATGTTTACAGACAAAACCGGAAATAAGCCCGTGCACGAGTTGTAAACGAGTAAACCCAGGACACCCCATAATTCTACACAGTTGATTGTGAACTTCCAAGGAATACAGACGCACTGCCTAGTCGCTGTTTTAGTATTCCAGGCAGTGCGAGTTTACACCAGGTAATAATGGTTTAATGTAGTATTAGACCTTGTGTAAATATATCACGAGGCCATTTCTCTGACATTGGTGTCAGAAGTGGGATTTTTAATAAATAAATTTGTTTGCATACACAAAACAAATTGTATAAACAAATTGCCCATTTTTCCATGTGATTTTTCATGTGTGTTAGCATGGAAAAATATTGAAATATTGATATTTTGTCAGTAAATATATTGACGTTGCTGACAATATTTGCTGATATTTACTGATTGTTTTTGCGGGAGTTGTTATTTACTCCGCGTTCCGCAAGAATTTGAACTGCACAATTGCCGCACAATTTCAAAATGCCCAGCCCAATTTTCACTTGAGCATTACACAGTTATAAACTTGAGTAAAGGACTATTTTGAGCATTATTTGGTGAATTTTGATATTCAATACTGCTCGTTATTTACCAAATTTCATTTTTCATACATATTTTGGTACATTTTGGACATTTTTTCAAAATTATTTCATTTATTTAAAGTGTTTCACTCATGTGGTTAAGATGTTAAGGACAGTTAGGCATTTTTGACAGTGTTGTGAAGGCGACCGCTTTCCCACTGTTCGAAAATCATATATACACGCACACATTTGCATTACAGTGAAATAACACTAACATTCTACTTTTTGACCTCACAGTAATTATAAATTGTGATAATTTGTGTGTCGGTAACCCCGACCGATTATTGCAATTTCGAAACATAAATATTTTTGAATTTATTTAAATAATTTAAACTTATTTTGCGATTGTGTAGTCGACGAGTAAAAAATGCATTGAAATTTTGATAAATTGAACACAAACTGAATTAGTTTGATTAAATTTTCTGATTAATTAAACAAGTTTTATAAAAGTTTAATTAAAAAATTTAAATTTTGACTAAAGAAGTTGAAATAAAAGTTTAATTGAATTTTTGGACAATTAAACTGTTTTTTTTTAATTTTTGTGAGAAATAAACAAAATAAAAATCCTGTTATATTGGACAGCCATATCAACTTTTGATTAAGATTTAAAAACTATTTCTAAAAAGAGAAAAACAAGAGAGGAACATAAATTGTCACAGAATTAGAACAAGGTTCATTGTTTTCACAGTTAAATAGTACATAAATAGGTTAAACATTTAAACATGTCTTATTAAAATTTCATATTTTTCATTTTAGATTTGCATTTTTGATTATTGAAATGTTTTTCATATTTGGTTTACATTTTTCAACAGTGAAATACTTTTTCATTTTCGACTGACATTTTTGTTTGATTAGTGAAATATTTTCATTTTCATTGTAAATTTTTTCACATTTTTCTGTATTTCACTAAATTTTTGATATCATTTTTTGGATTTTGTTGTTTATATTTATTTTGATATAAACAAAGATAAACATCATAAATAGAGACATTAATTTAGACAATTAAGTTGAAAATATTATTTGCACAGCGCAGGTAACCCTTGCCTTGTAAATAATATACTAAACATCATTTTTTATTACATAATAGGTTAAAAATATTATTTGCACAGCACAGGTACCCCTTGCCTTGTAAATAATATATAAACATAAATTTTTGTTCAATCATAGGCTATAAGGATATTATTTATACATAGCAGGTATCCCTTGCCTTATAGATAATATATTTAAACATCAAATTAAAATTTAAATATATTTAAATAAATTTATTAACATCAAATTAAAATCATGTCAGCAGTAAATATTAACACAGCTAGTTTTGAAGAACTTCAGACAATCAGGCAGTGCTAGAGCCCAAGCTATTATAGATGCTAGACAAAGAGGTCCACTCACTCTAGAATCCATAAAACAGATTGAGAACGTACCCTCACACATCTGGGACCCATTGTTTATGTCAAAGAAAATAACTTTCGATTTACCGGAAGAACCAGAACCTGAGAAAGATGACCCAGAACAACTTAAAAAACTGATTAATAAATATAAGTCTGAAATTCTAATATTAGAACAATCTAAGGTTACAATGAATCAAGATCTGAAGCGACAAAAAATATCCTATGAAACAGCAATGCAAGAGTTACAGCAAGAGAATGCAACATTAGTTCATCAAATACAACTCACAGCAGATAAAAATAAAGAGATGGAAGCATATATTGAACAAATGAAAGCTGAACATGAAAAAGAGGAAAGAAACGTACAATCAGAGTTCAAAGAAGAACTAAAGAAGAACCAAGAAGCCTATGAAGTTGAACTCGAAGCCTGCAAAAATACGATTCAGGGACTAGAGAAAGATAACCTGGTTCTAAGGGAAGAGAATACCGACGTCCTTGGAAAATTAGAGGTACAGACTTCTACAATTTTAGCAGCCGAAGACTTGAATGGCAAACTAAAGGAGGAAAACAGAGAACTCAACAATAGAGTCCATAATCTCATGGATAAGGTACAGGAACAGACTGTGGGTGTGGACCAGGCCAGAGAGTACAAGAGTCGTACAGCAAAAACTATGGAAGACCTGGACCAACAAATAAAAACATTGAAATTGGAACTCCAGCATGTTAAAACGACCAAGGCCATAGATTCTCTAGCTCCAAAGAACATCTACACCAAGACAACCTCAAGTACTACAACTACAGAGGAAGAGCCTAAAAAGTCGGACAGAACAGAATCGTCAGTTTCATCCAAAGATCGAAGTTTCAAGATAGCCCCCCCCCCACAATTTCCCAAGTTATCCACCTTTGATGGGAGTACAGATTGGAAGTCATACCATCTACAATTTATCCACACAGCAAAAAGGTTCGAATGGGACGAGCAGCAGAAACTTGACAACTTCCTACTCTGTCTACGAACCAAAGCACTCAAGTTCTTCAGCACCAGACCTTCTTCTGTACAAAAGAACTT
The DNA here is from genome assembly GCA_002080025.1 of Modiolus philippinarum. Classification (NCBI taxonomy): domain Eukaryota; kingdom Metazoa; phylum Mollusca; class Bivalvia; order Mytilida; family Modiolidae; genus Modiolus; species Modiolus philippinarum. The sequence continues at coordinate 1,667 of MJUU01010617.1, read as the reverse complement.
CGACGAATTAATGGATAAATTCAACAAAAGATTTGGCAATAAGGAGTTGCCCCACTCCATTAGAAGGCAACTACAAGACTCCAAACAAAAACCAGAAGAGACGATTGAGGAATTTGCAGAAAGGGTGCAAGAAATGGCAACAGACGGATATGTAGGAGCCTCAGAAGAAATAGTTGAAATGATGGCAACAGAGGCGTTCCTTAAAGGCTGCACAGATAAACAATCCACCCTTCTGGCAATGGACAAGGAACCAGTCAGAATAGACGTGGCCATACAATATGTGAAGTCCGCAATGCATAACAGAAAGTTACTTTTGGGCCACAAAGGACCTGAAGTTAGAAGAATACAACTTACAGAAGAGATTGATCTCAAATCAGAAACAGAAAAATGCTCTGAATCTACCATAAGAGTACTCAGTAAAGATGATACATGGACACAGAAATTGGAGACCAGGGTAGAGAAAACAGAGAAAGACATCAACAGTATAAGAAGTGATGTAAGTAAAATTCTCGACTTGGTATCATCACAGAAACGTAATACAGCTTCATCAACTGATAGGAATCGATCCAGATCTCCATCACCTAGTAGCCCAGTCAGAAAACCACCAGTTTGTTATGCTTGTGAAAAGCCAGGACATTACAGCACTCACTGTCCTAATAAGAGAGGATTGTCTCCACCTACAACCAAACAGTTAAACGAGAAGGGGTCTCGGAATTAGACCGTTCCCTGACCCATGAAGATCGTACAGGCCGACCACCACCAAAAGCAGAACCACCTTCAGAATTTTATCAAGAATCTAATCAAGATCAGGCTAAACCATCTTTTTGGTCTAGCGTCGGTACCCCCGACCTGGCCAAGAGGAAGGAGGAACAACCAAACAATGAAGTTAAAATATCTTCTCGGTCTAGCGTCGGTACCCCTGACCTGGCCGCTGGAGATAACCAACATCAAAATAGTGGTTTTGAAAAGACAAACAGTAAGAACAAAGGGATAAGAGAAGCAGTTGTAACAGATAAGCCCCTGAAATCAACCTTATCCTACCAATAAAGATAAATGGAATTCCGGTGGAAGCTGTGCTCGACACCGGAGCCCAAATTACAGTGGTGAGTGATACTTTAGCAAAGAAACTGAAGATTCTAGAATGTACAGGAGACTCGATGTACTTAAGAGGGGCTGATGACAGCAGCAAGATGAAAGCTCGGTTCGCAGGAGATGCGAGCATTATGGTTGGCAAAACAGAGACCAAATGGAAACCAATGGTATCAGACATTACCGATCCTGTTATTATAGGCCTCGACCTTTTATGCCACCTTCGTGCAGTTATTGATATAGCCAAACTCACGATAAAGATTGGACCTATAGAAGTGTAAAGACCAGGACCTTGATAATACTTGTACGTAACTGTAATATATATTTTGAGCTTTTAACTTTTAACAGTACATAAATGGAGATGTCGTCAAAATGCTTGACGACTGATCAGAATTTGATAAGTGTGTTTTAACTATGGACCAGAGGGAAATTCCAGGAATATTTCAGATTTTATATTTCCTTGGATACTAGTTCCTGTTTACACATTTTATGGAACAATTGCTTTTGTTTGTATACAACGATGAATGACTAGAGTAGTTGATATGGCAAAAATCCGTAGGTTTTCAAAAAACGTTTTT